>WEIT01005575.1:0-11488 GCA_013389985.1 Dryoscopus gambensis
AGGCAGGGGTCACAGCAACAATGGGTGATACAGAGAAACCGAATATCTCCATGAGTTTTATTTAAGTATCCAAAGTCCACAGAAAAAACCTCTGCAGCAGAGTGGCTGCTATGCAATAAAGAAACAAAATCTTAACCCTCCAATATGATACATTGCCCCATTTACAATATATCTGTTGAGAAAAGAAGAGACACATCACAGCTCATTGTTTTTTGATCTTGTAATATCCTACTCATAAACAAAGACCTTTTCCAGCTTCCTAGTTTCTAAAAATCAGATTATATCACTGCCCAGTGCAGCCATGAGACATGATAGATATGCAAACATGTTTTTATTCTTTTTCATAGTAACTATAGACATCCATCTACAATACCCATAAGTTTCAAGATCTCTTTCCTTTTCCTTCCTCTGGTTACTTTCCCATCTATAACTGCCCCTAAGCTTCTGTCCCGAGCTGCAAGGAGAACTCAAGAGCAGTGGAAAAACATTGAATTCAATGTTCACACCTTATAGAAAAAGGATCTTACGAATGAATACAAGATGTCAAAGCAGACACTTCATTAATACAGTAACTACATAACCATGTAATGAAGGATCAGAAAAGGATCCTTAGCCTTAGAAGGATCAGTTTAGCCTTTTCACAATATTTAATAATAAAAGGTTCATTTTAATTCATTCCAACTCAAAAAAATTGGCACATTCCATATGGAATTACTGTGAGAATTATGTTTAAATTGAATGAAATTCAGCCTCATAGTTTTGCAGAAGTACAGATTGGCTTTTGATCTGCCCCAAGGCACTTCTGTTGTATCTCCTATTTAAAATCAGTTGCTGCTAATTCCTTGATTTGTATTACAGAGTCAACACTTCGGATGATTAAAAATCTTTTATGTTGGAGTACTTAGTTTTTTTCATTAGGCAGTGTGTTAAAGGAAATAGGAGGTTGGTTTTGTTGGGGATGAAACCTGCAGGGAATGTTCTGAGTTTCTGAGAAACCTTTAGCTATTTGGGGATGGCAGGAAGGGGAAGTTTCTGTTTCTTTTGTTGTAGTGATTTAAATTCTCTGGAAATTTTTGTTGTGAAAACATAATATCTAAGGAAGATTTTTGAATTTGTCAAGTGCAGTTCTTTAATAATAAACAGATGCAATAACTAAACAAATTTATTCAAAACTCAGAAAGAATGATCAATCACAGGTTTTCAATGCAGGAAAACAGAAGTTAAGATTCTGACATACGCCCAAGATTTCAGGTTCAGCAATTAGAACTGAGATTCTGTACAGGATCTCTTAGAGCAAGTTATGGTTTATGATCAGTCCCGCTCAGCACTGTTGCAGCAGCTGAACCAGCACCTGTGGTGGCCGGGGGGCCAAAGAGCCCAGCTACAGGAGAGACCCGCTGGTGGGCAAACTCCGAAGTCTAAGATCCCCCCTTAACTCGGTGAGAAGAGCCGCTCCCACCAGGCCTTGTGAGCCTATGTAGATTCGGTCTGTCTGACTGGCCGGCTGACAGACGCCCCTTGTATCCCTTACAGGCCTGTAATCCAGCCCCCACTCCGCCCCCTCCTTCTCCCCATTGGTTGGTGTTGTATCACCTTGCCTCCCTTCTGTACCCCTTTAGAAGTGTGTCACGGGCAAAAGGCCGCTCTTTCTGTCCCTGGACTCCTTCCTTGTGGTTTGGTAATAAACCCCTCGGAATTCTATACAGAGGACCACCTCCTGACTCTTTGCCTCTAGTGACGCTGAGCTGGCCAGCTCAGTGTGAGCGTGGCTGCGTGTTTCCACCACACAGGTGAGAGAGCTGCTTGCGAGTGTGCCAAGTAGCACGGTCAGGGGTTCCTCGCTAAGGAATGCCTCTGGAATAATGCAGCAGCTCCCCACTGAACGTCCACATGGCGATACAGCACTACTGCTGTTCTTTCACAGGATTTTATGGCACCTTAGCTGCTCTTCAGATACCACATACAACAGGCAGTGTAGACCCCAGAAGAACATGATATAACCTCAAAGTACTTTGGTGCACTACGTTTGAGCCCATTTACTGAAACTATATTGAGACTGTGGACCCGTTGCTCTGTCAGTTTTAATGTCAGTCATTCTGATCAAAGCTCTGAATGCAACATCTTGCAACTCCCACTGGACCTCTTCTCCCAATTTCCTCCCTGTGGAAACCATGGTATGAGGAAGAGGGGCAGAAGAAACTACCTGTGTCATGTTCTACAGTGAGTATTGACTCATCTGGGGGATGCATGTCACTAAAGACTGGGAGAGTCATCCCAAACTGAGTCATTTGGACACAGCCTTAGAGAGCTCTGAACAACAGTCTGAGTGACAACACATTCCTGTGATCACTGACAAGGCCCAGCACTTCATAAATGTCCACCCTTGTTTCATGTTGCACCCAAAACATGGCCCACTTTACCTTGTGTCATACCATATATGTTGTGAAATAGCCCTTGGGAGCAGTTTCATAGCTATCATTTTCAATCCCTTCTCCAGAGAATCCTGTAACCAGAAGCTGGGAGACAACCACTAAAGACTCTGCAAGCAAAAGGCAATAAAATATTTTGCTTCAGTGTTTCCTGCAAACCTAGCCACTTTTGTGACAGTAGATTATAGTTCTCTGCATCTAAACAATGCAGATACCACAACTACAACTTTCATCCTCGGAAAGGAAGAACAACTGATCTAAATTTTTTGCAATAGTATATAAGGAAATACGAACCCAGTGATGTCCTGTCAGAAATATCTCTGCTGACATAAATGCAATTACCTTCTAATGTCACTTCTTTTCCCCCCTTGCTAAGAATAAGCAGCTTTCCAGAATGATGGTAGTGAACAGTGTAGAACAGTATATTTGGCTGATAACAATAATAGGTTAATTTTATTTTGGAGTATATAGCCTACACATTTTTTAAAATAGAGTAAACTTAAAGCTTCTGTTAATGATCATATATTTTTAGTTACTGGACTAGTGACCAGTGCTCTTGGCACGAGGTTGGAGAGACTGATAAGAATCACTCAGGAAAAAAAAAAAGGAGCTTAGAAAAGTTTGCAAGAAGACAAAGAAGATTTTTGTATCCTGTATTTTTTAGAATGGGCTTTCTATCCTCCAGTTGCCTGCTGAGACTTGTTTGAAATGTTATCTGTCCTCTAGCCTTGGACGATAACAAAGCCATAAAAAAGTGTGCCCATTGGAAAGGGGAAAGTCTTCCTGAGTATACATCATCACAAAAATGTAGTTATGAACACTGNTGGTGTTGTATCACCTTGCCTCCCTTCTGTACCCCTTTAGAAGTGTGTCACGGGCAAAAGGCCGCTCTTTCTGTCCCTGGACTCCTTCCTTGTGGTTTGGTAATAAACCCCTCGGAATTCTATACAGAGGACCACCTCCTGACTCTTTGCCTCTAGTGACGCTGAGCTGGCCAGCTCAGTGTGAGCGTGGCTGCGTGTTTCCACCACACAGGTGAGAGAGCTGCTTGCGAGTGTGCCAAGTAGCACGGTCAGGGGTTCCTCGCTAAGGAATGCCTCCGGAATAATGCAGCAGCTCCCCACTGAACGTCCACATGGCGATACAGCACTACTGCTGTTCTTTCACAGGATTTTATGGCACCTTAGCTGCTCTTCAGATACCACATACAACAGGCAGTGTAGACCCCAGAAGAACATGATATAACCTCAAAGTACTTTGGTGCACTACGTTTGAGCCCATTTACTGAAACTATATTGAGACTGTGGACCCGTTGCTCTGTCAGTTTTAATGTCAGTCATTCTGATCAAAGCTCTGAATGCAACATCTTGCAACTCCCACTGGACCTCTTCTCCCAATTTCCTCCCTGTGGAAACCATGGTATGAGGAAGAGGGGCAGAAGAAACTACCTGTGTCATGTTCTACAGTGAGTATTGACTCATCTGGGGGATGCATGTCACTAAAGACTGGGAGAGTCATCCCAAACTGAGTCATTTGGACACAGCCTTAGAGAGCTCTGAACAACAGTCTGAGTGACAACACATTCCTGTGATCACTGACAAGGCCCAGCACTTCATAAATGTCCACCCTTGTTTCATGTTGCACCCAAAACATGGCCCACTTTACCTTGTGTCATACCATATATGTTGTGAAATAGCCCTTGGGAGCAGTTTCATAGCTATCATTTTCAATCCCTTCTCCAGAGAATCCTGTAACCAGAAGCTGGGAGACAACCACTAAAGACTCTGCAAGCAAAAGGCAATAAAATATTTTGCTTCAGTGTTTCCTGCAAACCTAGCCACTTTTGTGACAGTAGATTATAGTTCTCTGCATCTAAACAATGCAGATACCACAACTACAACTTTCATCCTCGGAAAGGAAGAACAACTGATCTAAATTTTTTGCAATAGTATATAAGGAAATACGAACCCAGTGATGTCCTGTCAGAAATATCTCTGCTGACATAAATGCAATTACCTTCTAATGTCACTTCTTTTCCCCCCTTGCTAAGAATAAGCAGCTTTCCAGAATGATGGTAGTGAACAGTGTAGAACAGTATATTTGGCTGATAACAATAATAGGTTAATTTTATTTTGGAGTATATAGCCTACACATTTTTTAAAATAGAGTAAACTTAAAGCTTCTGTTAATGATCATATATTTTTAGTTACTGGACTAGTGACCAGTGCTCTTGGCACGAGGTTGGAGAGACTGATAAGAATCACTCAGGAAAAAAAAAAAGGAGCTTAGAAAAGTTTGCAAGAAGACAAAGAAGATTTTTGTATCCTGTATTTTTTAGAATGGGCTTTCTATCCTCCAGTTGCCTGCTGAGACTTGTTTGAAATGTTATCTGTCCTCTAGCCTTGGACGATAACAAAGCCATAAAAAAGTGTGCCCATTGGAAAGGGGAAAGTCTTCCTGAGTATACATCATCACAAAAATGTAGTTATGAACACTGTGACAGTTGCCCCCTGCATGCACCATACATGTGCTTCATGGGCTCCAAATTTCTGCTTATCATTGATAGAGTGCTTCATTCACCTGCTCTGCTGGAATATAAATAATATTTCTCAGGTTGAAAGAAAAGGTTAATATGCAATACATAAACAACACCAGAATCTCAATTTACAGGAAATAACCTGCTATGCTAGTTGGGTGTAACACAAATTGAAATTCTGAGTAAATGCCTGTTGTTCGAGGAGAGAGAAGTCAAACTGTCAAGAACACAGAGGGTTAAATCACAGTGCAAGGACTGAAAGCACTGCTCATGACAACAAATATTATGGGAAAAGATGCTAAGATTCAGTACCTAAAAGGAAGATGAAAGTGAAAGAAACTGCTTAAAAGATAGGTAATTAAATGCATTTAAGATTTTCTTTTAATGTTGTATTATACTGATTTGCTTTGAGCATGTAAAGAAAATTTTAGTAAGATTTAAAGAAAAAAGCTTTTCCCACATTCTTTTTTTCTTACTCAACTACTGATCAGAATAAAGTTCTAAACTTTTGTTGTTATTGTTAAAAATATGATAACTTTAGAACTCTTCCAGCTCTTACACGTTTTTGGAAATGGAAGCTTATAGTTTCAAGATTAAAGCTATAAGGACAGTCTGCTATAAATGCAGTGAGCAAAACAAAGGAAGAGAAGAAGCTTACTGCAAGTCAGACCTGTTATGAAATAGAACTCTGGTTGAAATAACATGTTGCTTTCTCTCAGAAAAGCCACACTGGTTCTTTCATCATTGCAGTTCCTGAAATCGAAGCTCTAGAAGAATCCCAGGAGACCTACACACTCTAGCAATCTGCTAAAATCCTTTATTGAGCCTTGATCAGCTCTTACTCTTACAGAGACTTGGTTTTCTTACGGCACTTCATGTTCTTCCATTCATATCTCCAGACATTTGATGAGTTAAGTGCTTTATGAAGAAAAAGTTACTTGTTTTCTGTTGCTGTCCAAAACAAACAAAAAAAAAAATCCCCACAAAAACACCCCACTCCACTGTTCCAATCTAAAATTCGGAATAAATAAAATACTTGAGCATCTTTATATTCATTACTTCACATTTTCGATGCCTTCACTTCCATCTTATAGGCCCTACAGAAGTACTCAAAGCATAGAGTTGGACACAAAGGTTCACTGTGCCATAAGGAAAGTTAGAATTATAGAGAAGAATGGAATAAAGCTGTGTGACAAGAAGCACAGAAATATAACTGAAATAATTCTCGTTTCTGAAGGTCATGCACCTGAAGCATAGTTGATAAAAACCTTTCCACATTCTAAAACCTGAATGCTTTACAGAGAATCTTTATACCTACAGCACCTAAGGACATCTGAGGAAGGTCTTCAGATGGAGATCCTGGGTTTAAGTAACGTACTAATAGAATTACTGGAATTATTTTTTGTCAAGATGTAGGAGGTACTCCTACTTTGTATTTGCTCGATGTTTTAGAGAAAGGGAGCCATAGTCTGAGAGGGTGAAAAAGAAAGCATGTTCATACCTATGTTTCCTGGTAATCAGTCAGAGCTCTAACTTTTAGACCAGTTCTCGACAGTAAGTAAGTGGACATTTTTCCTAATTAGACATTCAGTGGCAATTGAATGTAGAGACCAGAGCTGCCAAGACACTATGTTAGGAAGGTATAAAACCACAAAAGTTTATTTTGTCTCTTCCCTGTGGAATGAATCTTACAAACTTTGTTTAACAGTGACATAGTTTTTTATAAATACAATGGAGAGGTGCCTTAAGGGTAAAGGTATTACAGCCCGGGACCCCTCGAGCTGGTAAAATCCATTATATTGCACGCTTGGAGATTTTTAGAGCATTCTTTGTATCATCAGAGCAGTTACTTATCCAGATACATTTTCATATTTTTTGAGAAAATACTCACAGTGATAGCATTAACAATGCTGAAAACCAGAATTCTATTGTTTTCCAGAAATAGTTTTCAAAAGGTCATGCTTAAATCAAAGTACTAAAGGATAGTACGCTTGGAAAAGCCTTCTAGACTGTTGATTGGCTAATTTTTCCAAATGTTTTCCTTAAGTTTTCTTTATTGTTCAGTGTGTCTGTGGTTTGCAGTAAAGAAACAATAGCAGCATTTTTCTCAACACTGCATATTGGTTCTGCAGCTTTTCCTCACAAGACATGGCACATTTGTTTGAAAGGAAATATATGAGAATGGTCACTAAAGTGAACAACATGGTCATAGAATAGAATTTATTCATATCCATTTACACATATCAACTCAGTATGTAACATTTTTCATTTCCTATCAATATTACTGACATTTTTGTCTTCTTTATGTTGTCCTATCTGAGGCAAAACTGGAAAGTATGAGTATAAATTCTTCCTTTGCAAAATTCTGAAAAATTTGAGCCTTTGACTTGCATGTATGTGGATTATGCACGAGGCTAATGGCTCTTCTGGATGGAGTAAGCAGTCTGCTGGAGCTGTTCCAATTGCATAGGATCAGTTACACTAGAAAGAGACTTACACTAGTCCAAGACTATTGGCAAACATTCTGATAATGAGTCATGGGAAAACAGAGATGTGAACAAATCTTTTTTACAGACTGAATTTCTATACCTTAGAATTTAAAATTTTTATATTGTGGCTAAAAACTGTGGACAAATTAAAACATTGGCTGAACTGGTAAACTATTTTAAAAGTCCCTGTTTTGCTAATTAGTATTTTCTAATGGCTTTAAAACAGAAAAATTCCAGTCAGTTCTACAGTAGAGTTGCTGCCCTTAATAACAGAAATGTGCTTTCTCACTTACTTTCCTGACATTCAACTTATATTGTAGGTTGGTGCTGCTTTGTGTAGTTTTAAAATAGCATTGAGTTCTATGATATTGAATATTGATTTCTTTTACAGATGTGCAGCTGTGCCTGTTATATAAAATCAGAATTATTCCAACAGATGAAAATATGCATGTCCTCAGTCCACTGTGATCAGGGCTGATAGAAGACAGCTCTGGCCCTGAAATCTTACAGCCACATCATAGTGGCATAATACCCAAGTTATTATACCTTGACATGCAGGGTAGTTTGGGAGCAGAATTATGTCTTCTGGCTAATGGCTAATGTCAAGGTTAGACACTGGACACAATGCCAGTGCCCCATGAAAATATATTTTTTACTAATAATGGTTGTGAGATGTGATCAGGAACAGAGCAGAGCAGGCTCAGACTTAGGAATAGGAAAAAAACTTTAATAAACTACATTAAAGGAAAGAAACACACAGGGAACATGAAAACTCTCAGAAACATTCCTCCTCCTCCCAACTTCCACCCTTCCCACAATCAGACAAAACCTTGGATTTTCTGATCGGTTACCAATACTCAAATAATCAATTCTCAGTTCATTTAAGAAGAGAGGAGTCTCTCTTGCAAACCATAGTGTCCTTCCATGTCTGGTGCTCTCACCACCATCCATGGATTGAGACTGCCCTCAGGATTCAATGACGCTTTACCAAGTACCAGAAGCTCCCTTTTGGGACAAAACAGTCCCCCCCATTTTATAACCCCTGGGGCCGAGGGTTTCTTCTGCTGTGAAGAGAGGGGGCACAACCACACCCTCTTCCTGGTCTTCTGCTCCGAAGACAGAGGGAACCACCACACCCTCTTCCTGGTCTTCTTCGCTGAAGACAGAGGGCATCACCCCACCCTCTTCATCCTCTCTCCTTCTTCATCCACTTGGCATCAGCATCACTGCAGCAGGTCGCCTCATCTGGCATCCAGCCACTGCATCCACCTAACTGCAGTCTCACGTATTAAAGACAGATTGTTCAGTCTATGGCCATACAAGATAAGTCCAGCCAAAGCCACTCCATCAATCTCCTCCCACCAAATTCTTCCCATCAATTCCTTTAACGTCACAGGATTCCAGGCTGTCTTTCTTCTCACTCCAAAACACTGCACAGGAGGATTCATGTTTCATAAAGCTTTCTTTTCCCCAAGGAAGAGAAGGGTTAAAAAGTCTCTGCTGCTACTGCCGTGCAGTCAGCTCCAGGACTCCCAAGGCCGGGAAACCTCCCCCGCTCCGTTCGGCTGGCACAGATGCAGTCTCTCTCTCTGGGAGGTGGGGGGGGAAAGGGGGGAGTAGAGAACCATCTCTTCGTCTCTCCACCCTTCCATCCTGCAAAAAGCTGGCTTAGTCCATTCCCTTCCATCTCCTTCCCTCTCTCTCCGAGCTCCAGCCTACCTCTCATCCTCAGGCCGAGTGACTTCAGGCGGCATGGCTGCCCCTCCCCCACCCAGGCCCAGGCCTTCAGGCCCTGAGCTGGGTGAGGGAGGAGATATGCTCCTTTCGGTAGCCAGAACACAAAAGGAAGTTGGCCTGTGAATCTCTCCTTTATCTTCCCATGTTCTCAGAGGTGACACATCTCCTTAGTGGCCACACCAGATGTCAATATTCACTTCTAATCCATGATTGGTTTGACTACACCTTCCTTAAAAAACTTCCTTCCTGTCAAACCAGGACAGCTAATATCCTATTAATTCAAACCATCAACAGGAGAATTTGCATCAGTCTTAGACTACAAACAAGTTTCCATCATATCTCCCAGTTTCTAAGATTTTGTGTTCATGGAAGGAAATATTCTGCTTTGAGAATATTTTCTACAGTTTTCTCCCCTCAAAAAGATGTTTTTCAACTGTTATCAAGTAAATCCCCTTGACCTGCTTTAATTCACCTATAATTTAAAAAGAACTCAAATCAAGAGTTCTCAGTATAAATTTTACAGCTATTTCCTATTTTAAAACTAATTCTAACCAAAGTAACTGCACTTGAAGCTTGAAAAATGAGATAGACATAATTTTCTTTGAGTGATGAGATCCTGGGATGAAATTTACCATGCTTGGTCTCTACCCAACAGATAGTCTTATTTTTTTAAATGTAAAATCCATTTATCTGTTCAAGGGTGCCTTTGGTGATTGTGCTATAAAGTAATATAACCTTCTCTTTTAAAAGGGCTGTAGCAATAAGTTTCCATTGAGTAGTAATACTTCTGCTTCCTTAAAATTTTTTTTGAAAATTACAGTCCTTTGAAAAAAGCTTTTTGAGCATAAGTAGTACGAAAAGACCATTTTGTTGTCACTGTAAGGGTGTTTAGTATGCAGTACAACCCATGTGCATAGTCTAAATTATAGAGAACAATCATGACCAGAATAGCCATCTTACTAGGCTGCTGTTTCCGTGTAACATCTGCAAGTTAAGCACCTCATCCCAGCGAGATGGCCTTGGGCAATGATGGTCCTATGCAACCCAAGAGGTGAGAGGAAGAAGACAAGGCCAGATCTCTGCAAGTACATGGAGAGCAAGGCTGCCTGTCCCTAGGCCGTGAGCTTTCCAGTCAGAATCTCCAGCTCAGGTTCTCATCTGGGCAGGCCTGGCATCCAACCAAGTGACTCTTTGTTACAGAAACATAGTTTTATCTTAACTTTCTTGAAATACCAAAACTCCAAAAGGCAAGTGTCAACAAATGGGTTCAGGCCCCTGAGCCTCCATCTCTTGCACCTTCCCCATCAGAAACAAGTCCATCACCTATTCCTTTAAAATCCCCATTTTATATGGCAGAAGTGACTTTGATCTATCTTTGAGGATCCAGATCCTCAAAGTCAAAATTAATTTCTCCCTCTACGGATTTTCTGGGTCTGATGCCTAAATTTTCCTTGTGCCATGGTGTTCATTGTGACCAAAGGGAATGCACATTTCAAAATGGATTTCGCAGTTCCTGGAGCAGATTTCTTGATGACTTTTTTTCATTTATTTAGGCACCCATGCTGCATATGAAGAATTGTTTCAGATGCATCTTTGGATTTATTTCCTGGCCATTGCATTTCTAACCATCACCATAGACTTCAAGCACCATTATTCCTTTGGCTGCTGGTGTGTTGCCGGGGTTGTCTCTAGTATCAGACAAAGCTGAAGTAACTTTGTACCAAGAATAGAATTGGCAACAAGAGGGAAAACAGGCCAGATGCTTTGATCGTCAGTTGTACCAAATTTTCTTTATCTTTTGTAAGTAAGGCTCCAAGTCTTGTAAAATTATGGGCTCTCTTTCATAGGCAAAATCTCCACAACTGAGATTCTAAAGTCACAGAAGGATTTCTGTGAGACTGAACTCAAAAGAATGTTTCAGGTACACATTCATAAATATTCGGGGAGAACTCTGGAATGAGGCTAATAGAGGAGCGAGACACACTCTTGTCCAGATAAATCCTGGGGGTGATCCTGCTGTAATTATGAGTTTCTCTGCTAACAGATGTTCACATTCAGAATCTGCCTGTGGGTAATAGAAGAGATTAACATTTGCCAACCAGTGACCTTGTGTTTTATATGGCTTTCCACAATCTACCAGCCTCAGAACAATCAATAGCAGTACTAAATAGGACAAAAACATGAAAACTGGATGAGCATGTCCAGACATGTAAGCCATATCCATTACATTTTAATTTAATGCAAACTGCTTTAAGAACTAGAGAGTTTTTGTCTTTTTTTCTTTTCTTTCCTCTTTT
>WEIT01005611.1:6405-20433 GCA_013389985.1 Dryoscopus gambensis
GTGCCGCGCTGCAGCTCCGCGCTGCCCGGGGCGGGGGGGCCGCACCGGGGGCACGGCAGGGAGAGCGGCCGGCACAAAGAAATAACCCCGCACGCCACACTTCACACAATGGAGAGCGCTCGGATGCCAGCCGCAGAAACCTCCCGCAAAATGGGAAAGCACAAAGGGGCGGGTGGCAGACCGGGACCCCCGGACAAGCACTGGCAGTGCCCTTTGGCGTGGGTCAGTCGTACACAAATGGGTCATTTTGGACGCCGCTGTCCGGCGTAAAGGCGTCGGCAGCTAGGTGGGAGACTGCTCCCAGTTTTTAGGATCACTGCTGGACATAAATCCAGCAGCGGTTAGAGAGCGTTGCCAGTGAATATCTAACATTGGGGAGGGGGGTCCCGCGGGAGGAGGGGAGGACAAGGGGAGGAGATCACCCTTTGGAGGTGAGGGATGAACTTTATCTGTTGAATCATGCTTGCAGGAAAGTGCTGGGAGCGGACAACACGTGAACGAAAAGTCCTCAAAATATAGAATAAACAAAATGGGCTCATTTGCCCAACGGGTAAGTGCAAGGTTTAGGAGGAGAGCCTTCAAATTACCTGTACAAAAAAGTCCGCGAAGCACAGACTCTGTCCTCATACACAGCTGTAAAGTATCAGACATTATTTACAGTACTGAATAAATGTAAAAACAACAATAAACAGCGCTGAATTAATCTCTCATGTAAATTCATTCGAGCAAATGGAACCACTCTAGGAACAGATTTAGTTAACTAATATGATTAAGAGAATAACAATCAGCTGCAGCCACAACGGTTCTCAGTCAGGGTGCTCTGCATGAACGCTGCGGGATCGCCTATTTCACAGACGGGGAAATCAAGGCATGCGCCATTACTTTTTCTAAATTTTTGTAATAATCCCGAAAAAATATTTGAGCATGATATGGCTTTACCCACTGTCAAACATTAATTCAAATCTGACTGAATGTTGGAATATTTTAAGACCTATTTGAACAATTCTGGTTTTCACTGGCATTTGGCTAATTCTGGAAAGTCTGACCTCTCTTTTCAGGATAAAATATGAAAGTTCATACTTTATATTCTACTGACCACTGATTGGGATCATAATTTGTCTTTGCCCTACCAGTAGTTGTTTAGCAAAACTATTTCTGTATGTTCTTATGGAATAACAGTTTCCATAAGAAGTGACGTATTGAGCTGTTTTTATAGACTTCCCACAGCTTCTGTCACTAAACACAGAGACAACAGATAATACATGAGGAATGTCACTTCTCTCTTTAAGAGCACCCCAGCTATGTAGCAATACTACACTGCCAGTCCAGTACCATTACTGGAGGTGCTGAATTTAATAAATAGCATGTGCAACGTTTGGCTCAATAGTGCTGCAGTGACTGTGACGGTGCTCTGCCAGGGTTCCCTGGCCCCATGAAAAGGCTGTGACATGGCTACACACCTAGGAGAAAACTTCCCTACATCCACCTTGTACTCTAACAGATCCCAACAAGGCTATCTTAAAAGCTAAGAACAAAATGACCAGAAAAAATAGAGTTACAGCACTAATAAACATAATATTTGTAGCCAAAGTACAACATATTTTAAAAAAATTTTAAAAAACAACCTAGAAATCTACCAAGTTATGGATTTTACTTTCTTGCAAAGCAAATCCAAAATAAAACATATTTGCCCAAGAAAAGACACACTGCTTTCTGTAATTGAAATGGTGGAATTTTGCATAGCTTGAAAGCTATTTCTGTTTTAAGGACTTTTTGATTAAGCTAAAATTCACTGTTTCCCTGGAGTTAAACATAGCAATTATATTAGTATTTTTATTTTTATTTTGGCTGTGGTGGGGGGAAAGGAAGGAGCAGTAGGATTTGCTTACATGATTAGGAACCCCGGATACTCCCCTTATAAGAGCTGCTGTGTATGAGTCTAGCACAAAGCAAAAATATGCAGTGATATTTTAATAATTCCCATTGATTAACTGGCAAATTATCCCACACCTACAGCCCACCAGCAAGAACCAAGTCCCAGGGTAGGAGCCTGCTAATTACAGGCTCTGGCAGCTCTTCCAGTTGCCTGTTATCATCTAGAGTAGTGTGATGCGCAGAACAGTAAAACAGAAGGCAAAAATCAAAGGAACATAAAGTTACAGGGATCCTGACAGTGTCATCTCGATTCCCACTTGGATCTTGCACCTGTTTTGTGTGTGCTCTGGGGGCGTGGGTTAGGGGGCGTGCTCCAAACCCCCTGCACCACTGGCATCAAGCTGCTACCCAAAGTGGCTCAGGGGTTGGAGGCAAATACCTGACCCAAGATTTAGGGCAGTCAATAAATTCCTTAATCTGGAAAACAAGTTTAATGTGAGCAGAGGAAAAAAAGAAGTGGAGGAAAACAAAAGGAAGAGACTAGTCTTCCCAAATCTGAAAATGAGTCTATTCCTGGGCCAGTACATATGCATGGCTACCAACAGATGACGAAACAGTGTGTGCAGAGTTGTCTTTACGTGCATGTATGCGTGTGCAAATACTGCTGCACCTCAAAGTGGTGAGACTTACTCCAGCACCTGGAGGCCAGAAAGGAAGGACTGGGACTTGTCTTTGGTTCCCCAGTCCCCAAACCTGCACATTCCACTGGCTTACCCCAACCACACCTGGGTGCTGCACATGAAGACAAAACAAGACACCAGGGTAGAGAGACGCCGGGACACAGGCTCGTGATTCCTATCTGGGTGGATGTGTGCCATCAGGCCCCACCAGCAGATACAGAGCCATGTTTTTTGTCCCTCTTAGGCAAGGCACTAACCACCACACAGCCCCTCGGCACCCCAAAGGAGGCACGGGATAATGTGGCTCCTGTTTGGGTGCTGGATTGCCCTCTCCTGGGCATAAACAAAAGCACCCACTCAAGTCAAGGACTCGCAGTGTGGCAGCTCTGGAGGGCAATTTCCCTTCATTTCAGGGGAAAGCATGGGTCTGGTGGAGCAGAAGGGTGCATGTCCTCTGCCTCTGCACCCACCTGTGTGATACTTCTAGTGCCTATGAGTAGCCAAGTTGTGCTACGGTAGAAGGACCAAAAACCAACAGCAGAAACTTGTAGGACAAAAGCAGGGAGCAATCAAGGGTGAACCAGAGCAGTTTGTTAATCTGTCCATGCGGGAGTACCTGGCACAGGGGGTCCTGCACAGCCTGCACTGGGAGGGCTCCTGTGCTGCCACTGCCACACCATGTCACAGACAGCCCTGTGACACAGCCCTGCCAAAAGCGTCACATGCGGCCGAGGCATGGCCCTCGCTTTGCCAGGCTGACAATCGAAGCACCTCTGAAGGCTACACTGTTTTTAATAACTGCTTAGTAATAATAATAATGCAAAAAGCAATACAGCTCTAAATAGGTGTAATTGCTGTATTTATCCCTAGTATGTGTTGACTGTTCAGTCTCTGTCAGAAATCAGGTTTGCAAGGATATGTGTAAGGTGGTTTGTAGCTGTTGAAAGACGGTAAAGGAGAAACTGATCTTAAAGACACATAGCATATGAAGAGATAAAAACTACAGGTGCTTGAATATTGAGAATGCTCAAGTAAACATGATTTGTTTTTTTAAAACTAACAACACTACATTTTCAAACTATCCTTTGTTTATACAAAAGCCAGATAGCTCTGAAGACTTCTGAAGAAGTTGCCTTAGGTAAAAGAACAAAACTGTTTTCCTGTGGATGCTCAAGAGTGACTAAATGAAATATGCTTATCAAAAGCTGGGATGCACAATGAAGAACCACCAGCAATACCCAACCATCTGTAATATATACTCAACTGCAGAGCTCAAACACAGGATTTTGACAGGCTTCAGGTTACTTCCATTTATTTCTACAGCTATAGAATGCTGTACCAGATGCTTGGAATTTATAGGAAAACTAGAAGTTGTAATTTGTTTGCATTAAATAATAATACATTGGAATAAAAATATATTCCAGAAAACAGTGCCCTTTCACAGATAATTTGTGGACAGGAAACCAAATAAATCTGTTCAACCATTGTTAAAAATATTGACTGAGCTCAGTGTACACTTCCAGACTTTTTCCTTGTAGATTACTTTGTATTTTTGTTGTGATAATTTTCATTTTCTGACATTAATTGAATGACATGATTATTCTTATCAGAAGGGTTTTTTAAAAATCCATAAGTGGAGCCCACCAAAACTACTGTGTTTCAGAGTTTATAATGTGGCAAGAAGGGTTCACATCTTTTAAATGCTTCAGGCTTTTTGCAAATTCAAGCCTACCTTGCATAAATTACATATAATTATAATTCAGTATAAATGAAAATTTTAAGAATTCTCTTCCCCTATTTAATCCTCGTAAATTAGAGTTACAGCTCCAGCACTGTGATTCTAGAAGTACTTCCAAATTGATGATAACACAGAAGGGATTTTAAATATTTTTTTTGTTCTTCAGTATACACAATGTCTTTGTCCTCCATCAAAATGGATATTTAATTTTATCTGGAAACTTTATGAATGCTCAGCTGAAAGCAGTCTTTGAGGAGCCTGCCCATGCCTGACTGAGCAGTCTGTCTGCTTTACTCATCCAGTACCTGCACAGCACCTGAAAGAGACAGAGCAGGGGAAGTAAACATGGAACAAATTTGAAGTGATGAAAGTCTTACCTTGATGTTACATTGATTAGCCTTCTAAACCCACCAAGATACAGCAGAAAAACTGACTTACCATCTCTCCATTTAAGCTGTGGTAGGCCAGGGCTGTGTGTTTTAAGTGTCCTCCCTTTGTGCCACTGCAGAGGGTTACTGGTATGTCAGAGCTCCCAGCTGCAGTCCAGCTGCTCATCTCACAGGACACTCCTGCTTTAAGCCTGAGTGGCTTCATTTTGTTCCTCACCATGCTGTCAGTGCAGCACCTGAGTGGACTTGGGCAGCCTCCACCTACTCTGCATCACGCTTGGGCACTGTAACTACAAAGTACTTTGTGACCATGTGAGAGGGATTACTGTCAGGGGAAATAGGTGCTGGGAGGAGAGGATGAGGTCTCAAATGTGACATATTCAGCCCTTAACCTCCAGGGGAGCTTCTCTGGGCTGCAGCAGCTTCTGGAGACGAAGGAATATCTGGCCATTGACAGCATCTTCCAGACTAGTAAAACAGCAAAAAGATTTAATATACCTTGGTTTTGTTGAGGCTCTGAGGACGCCATGAAGGCTGCTTTCGAGAATCCAGCGGCTTCAAGAACACTTAGGTCTTGTTTTGTTCCATCTCCCCATTTTTCTTTCATATTGCACCTACTTGCCCATAGCTCCTTTTGGAGCAGAATTCATTTTCCATGAGCCAAACCTGCCTTGGTAGCTTCCCATCCTACATATTCAGTTTCCCCTTCCCCACCCCCTGCTTGGGGATACATGCTGCTGAAGTTTGGGGTGAATTATCACCAGAAACTGATGCTGGGAAGGGCTGTTTGAAGCAACTGAGATTCTCCACTCAAAGTTCTCAGCAAGCTTTGCTGAGTATGTTTTCCTTGAAGAAAGTATGAAGAAGTGATGCTGAGGATGGTGAATTTAGAGCAGTCAAACAGGGGAAAGAAAGGGATGAAATTCCTGTAATTTGCCTTTTGCAGCCATCTCCCAGTGGCTGAGGAAGAAAACAGCCTTCAGCAGCAGAGAAGACAGTGCTCAGTTTATAGCACTGGCAGACAGCCAAAAAAAAAATCTCCAAAGAAATGGTGGGGGAGGCTACAGGAGCAGACTGTGGTCTGGGAGACTGATCCTCCAGCAAAAAATCAGACAGGTCAGGAGAGAGGAAAGGGCCTGAAGCGTCTGAGCCCCTTTCTTATATACTTGTTTCCCTTACAGATAAGCTAAATATGAATTAAATGCATGTGACACAGTCACTCAGCTTTAATGTATTATGCAATTTTTTATTCCAAATTTCTTTAGTCTATCTCAGTCCAAAGCAAGAATCATTATAACTACCCCTCAATATAGTAAGAAATAAATAACACTAGACTTCAAAACACTCTTTAAGCAACCCTTCCTCCCTAATTTGAGTCTTAGAAGAGATACGTGATTATGAAAAAGAAATGCTCGTTTTGGCTAGTGATTCACCTGAGATGCTCATTGTGGGTAGCTTTTCCTACCTGGAAAAGCTTAGTATTCCTTCTCCATAACAAACTCCACCATACTGATTTACCTGTTACACATCTCACCTACTGCTCAACTTTCAGCATATTTCAATTAGTTGAAAGATTACTTTTTAAAGGACTCAACTGGGAGCACTCAGCTTTGGAGGCATTTCAGTTGAGTGCTAATTAGCAACTAGCTGACTGTCAACTTTTCTTCTTTGCAGAGAGGGTAGGGTTGGTGATTCCCTTCTGAATTACCTGGCAATCAAATACATGTTGAAATTTATTCATTAACTTATAATAATCATCCCTAGCTTCTTTGGCAATTTTCATCTTCAAAGCACTTTATAAACATTCACAGAGACACTGTGGTGATTAGCACCATGACAAGTTCCTGCATAGGGGTCTCTCTCCCTATTTTATAGGTGTGGAAGGTAAGGGAGGGGTGAATGACTGAGGAAGTCAATGGCAGAAATGTAGTTATACCTCAGGAAATTAGGACTTAAGAATTTGCATTTGGCTCTTGCACAGCAGAGATGGACATACTAAGCAGAACAAGTCAGGGACGGACAGGAGAACTGGTATGAAAGGGAATGATGCACGGAGAAATTCTGCGCCTGGTACTAAGGTGGGATTCATTTAAGAGCAATTTGGAACTTGTAACTATGCCTTTACTATGTAACTGAAACAAGGTCCCACTAAATCCTGGACTGCATTCACCATGTTGTTTTGAACCAACTGTTACGCCTTACTACAAAACATTCAGTGCCACTCTGCTTTATTTATTCAGTTATTTTAACACAAAGTCCCAACCAATGGCATAAAGAAATGTATGTTGAAAAAATATTGTTTACTACACAGATTTTTTTTTTTTTTGGAGACTTTTATTTCATGTTTCTAATTCATACTCCATTTTTTGTAAAGATTTGACCATAAGCGTATCGATCTTAATTTGATCTTAGATCCTTGTGCTTGCAAAACGCAAGCCAAAACTTGCCCAGAAATGAAAGCATGCAGAATACAATCCATTGAGATTCTGGAAATGACTCTTTCAGGTGCTGTCTCCACTGTGTTAGGCTGTATACTCAATACCTAAAAAGTGCAATCAGTTACCTGTGTGCATGTTTTGTAGCCACGACATATTTTTTTTAATTTGGCCTTTAAAATTTAAGTACATGTTATCATTTTAAGTTTATATTTTGAATGTTACCATGCTCTGCAGTGCTTGAATTTCACCAAGGCCTTGTACGGCTGCATAAATGTGAGTGAAATAACCAGGAGTTTTGCTTGGAAAATCTGATTATGCTGCAAGAGCAAAATGTTCCAGCTCATGAGGACGAAAGACTGGCTGTGCCTTTCCTTTAAGTGAGTAATGAGTTTGCACAGAAAAATACAGTCTAAGGAAAATATGTACTGAATACATCTTTATCTCCTCTATCACATAGATTCTGTTCTTTCTACATCTCATACCTTCCAGGTATGCCACTCAGTGACCTATATCCAAACAATGACCAAAAAAGTTAACACATATCTAATTCAGTATTTAAAACACACCAGACACATCTTAAACAAGTCTGGCATGCACATATTGCAGAGAGCATGGAAAGATGCTGACATCTCTGGAGAAACAGCAGATCTAAGCTCCCTCTGGCTTGAAACTTGGCCCACATCAGGAGCTGCTGTCTCTCATGGAGACAGGACACCACCAGGCAGCTCTCAATGGCAGCAGCTGCGTCTCCCGGCTTCACCTCTCATTGCTAGCTTTGATTTCTGATTCTAAGAGTGCATTCTGCTCTCTGCTGTCTTCCCAGCATCATCCCATTACATGGATTCTGCAGCCATGCCATGGTGCATTTTATACTGGTGTATTAAAACCCCACAGTTTTAACAACACAATGTTTTGTGCATGAAGTACAACAGCTTGTGGAATTCCAGTACATTTGCCCATATCTCTTTGCTTGTGGAGTTCAAAGTTTGAAGGTTATTGATTAGAAAGCTTTGTTTCTAGTCAGATAAACAGAAAAAAGCTCCAGAACCCTTTATTTTCACTTGAAAACAGAAAAAAGCTCCAGAACCCTTTATTTTCACTTGACACTGTACCCAGGGAACTGGCACAACACTCTGTCTGTAGCATGTCTTCTTCAGTGCAAGTATCCTAGTAAATATTGCCTGGATTTCAACATCTGGTTCTCATTAAATAAAACTACAGATGTGAATCCAATAAAGATAGAAATTTTGGAGGGAAGATAAAAGGCTTTAAATTAACCAGCAAGACATTTGTGTTAATTTGCAAAAGCCAAAAAAGCAAGTACAATTACCACAGGACCTGCATGTCTTAGCTAGAAAGGGTAGCACAACAATGCCCATTATTTAAAAAAACCCTCATCCTTAACATGATATGAAATTCTGGACTGAATTCAGGCATTAAGATTCTAAGCCACAATATTCTAGTTTCTTGCATTTTTAAACTGGTAATCTTAAGATTTGAGGAGAATAATAAATGAAAGTGTGTGAAAAGGGACATTTAGTCAGCTAAAGAATTAGGAACATAATGAGGACAATTACAGGGCTGTTTCACATTAACAGCATGAGCACTGAAAATTTCCTAAGTCTTCACACAACCTTTGTATTTCATATATATACATATGTTATAATTGCACCCTAGCTAGTAAGATGCATTGCACAGAGATCAAAACAAAGGAGGTGTTCACACACCTGGAGTTAAGTCTGCACTGAAATATGCCATTCAAAAAACCCAAACATTTAAACCATTTCACATTTTGATGAACTGGGTTTAGATTTTCAGAACTTCTTTGCATTATGGGCCAGACCAAAGTGTTTGCCAGACATAGCTAAGCTCATTTAGGTTTTTCTAGTGAAGTAATAAAAAGAACAATGGGATGGGAGTGTCACGATGAATACGTGACCAGTGTGTGCAGTCAGGTTCATGGAGGGACATATTCATGGTGTCCTTGCTGCTACTATTCCCTTTGCAGGGCAGGTTGTTTGTATGTGATCTGCAGTCATATCTCCATTTGGTGGCACAGGGTTCTCTAGTTTTAGGGAGCACATCTGATGGCAAATAAGTCAAAAGCAAAAATATTTGGTTTAAGTATTCAATACTTAAGCTTCATTTTTATTAACTTGTACAGAGGAAATCATTTAAAATCAAGTTCCGTTGATGAAAACTTGTCCAGACTAATTTCTGTATGTTTACTGCTTTTACCCCTTTCACTCCTCCTAGAAGGTCTTCATTGTAAATATATGTGCTATGGTGAACGCTTTCCGGGTTTTTCCCTGGCCGAGCTCGCAAGCCAGAGGCAGCGCGGCAGCGTCTCCAAATAGCATCCTCGCCGCTCAGCAGGCAGCAGAGGAAATGCAACGGAGAATCTCAGAGCCAGGTAGGAGATGCGCTTTTTTCCCTCTTTGGGCAGCTCGCACCAGGTAGCCTGATCTAAGGCAACAGCGTTCCCCAAGAACAAAGGAGGCAGAAAGGCCTCAGTCCAAGAAGCTTTTAATCCGGCGAATTCAGGAACTAGACTGGCCCCGAGAGGGGCGTGGAGACCCTTTTTCAAGGGGGGCGGTAACAGAAGAGGAACCAATGAGGGACAGGGAGAGGGGAGGACACAACTGGGATACAATCCAATGAGGGAGTTTGGGAGGCGGAGTTGTAACACAGAACAAATGCAGAACCGAACTTAACAGAACTTTCCAGACCAAGGGGAAGAACAACCTTCAGGGTGCCACCCAGTGGGCTGCGGCTTATAATCAGGCTAAGCCACCCCCACACTATGGCACAATTTTAAGCCTTTGACGCTTTTGAAATTCTAAAATTCAAATTCTAATTAATGTCCTTGGTTAAAAACAATCATACTGAGTCACTGGGAAAAATCTTTAGGGAAAAAGCAGGCTTTTACAAAGAGAGAGATTGCACTTGTCAGTCTCAGTGTGGCAACGAGGCTGTAACATAAAAGGGAGAGACCCCTCTGCCTCATCTTCCAAAATTTTTATTTACATGTATTTGGGGTTGTCGTGCATCTCTCACAACCATTCTTCAAAGAGACTGCTCATTATGATGAAGAGTTCAGAGGTGAGACTGAGGTGGGAGACTGGAATAGTCAGCTGAGTGACTGTACTAGCTATTTCTTACATTTTTACAGGGTATGATGGTGCTAAATTAAATGTAACAACCTAAAATTTAAGTTATGGTGTTTCTTGAAAGAAACCGGGAGCATATATCATGCATACAGCTTGACATAATTTATTGCTAATTTCAGAATGGCATTTCCATAGGCATATTGTGTGCAAATCATATTCCGCCATTCCTACAAATATCATAAGGGCATGGAATCAGTGGAATCCGGTGGTGTGTATCAAGGCAGACACACTCTCCAGTGTGTTTGTGACACTGATTGCCCAGCTGTTCAAACTGATGTCTCTAAACTCACACATCATGAGTTCATGAAGCCAGTTCTTCTGCTGGCAGTGAGGTAAAGGGGCAGGCAGCACATCCCATTGTTCTCCCAACACCCAGTTAGGGCATCACTGCAAGGCTCACCAATGGGATCCTATCCTGCGATGTAGACATAATCCTCATCATACATCAGTTAATACTCATTAGCAATGGGCCACATTGTTGGTCCATTGTTAGGGTTAGGGTTACTTCACAAAGGCTGGAATGTATAGTTCAGCTCAGCCAAAGGCATAGGCACAAAAATGCTTATTTTGCTAAATCCTAATGAAGCTTCTTCTTCATCATTATCATCATTCTGTGCAGGGTGGGGCATCATCATTCTCCCAGTACAAACTCACCTTTTTCATCTATTCTGTTTAATCCTCAATTTTCATTTCCCTCTAATAGTCCATTCCTTATATCTTATCCTGAACCAAAATACGTCTATCTTCCCTTTAATTTCAGATATTTCTGAAACACCTACTAACTCTTCCCCTGTTTTTAGACCTCTCCTCCTACCCAACATCTACTCTGTTTCAACACTATTCCTCCATCCTTCATCAACATTTACTCATCTTTCTTCATCCTCTTGACAGGTCTCAGCACTTCTGGCAAAATGCTGGGGGAAGCTGCAGCACACAAACCTTGTTTGGTCACAGCAGCCCAATGATGTATTGTGCGTCATCAGTCCCACAGAAACCCTGAAGGACAAAAATATGGTAATGGCAGCCAGCCCAGATGAAGCTATCAGATCTGTTGATATTCTGCCAGGGTTTTGTGGGAGATCAGGAAGGGTAAGGGGGAGTACATGAGAAATCGTAGAGATAAGAAACTTGGAATTATATGGAAATCAGTGGAAAGAGAAAAAGCGTTGGCCTTTATGGTTTTGTTTAGGTTTTTGAAAAGACAGTGAATTAAGATGGAATATTTTGATTTTATAGGAAAGCAGAGTGCTGGAGGTTAAAGTTTGATACCAGGTTCACGTGTGAAGTGTGAAGATATACTGAAAGTTTACTGCTACTGTGATCAATCATCTGAATTTAGGTCACAGTTCCTTGAAATATTATTCAAGACTTGGATACAGCCAGAGGAAAGAGAGGAGGTAATGCTGTCCACAACAGGATCTATGTGGCCTGTAGTCATCCCCATTTAACCCAGAGTTATGTCCATTCAGGTGTTCAACCAACTCCCGCTCTAGTGTTAAGCCAAGTAGATTACAGGCTTCTGTTTTTCACTAATACAAAAGCTTAGTGGTGCTGTGGGGGATGTGCCCCACCTTGTATATTGTTCCTTCATGAGAACTGATCCTAATTTTAGAACCTTTTAATAATTCACAAATAATGTCCTGGATTTTTATTTTATTTTTACTCTTAAATCAATGATTGAAAATCTTGCATTCAAAAGTTCATTTAACAATATTGCCCAAACTGACCTAGAGACACACATGCAGACAGCTCAGATGAGTTTCAGACAAACATCTGAAGTTTTGAATTGTGATTTAAAATCCTGCCTTTGCAGATTTCCTATTCTTGGTGAAAACTGGACAAAGAAATACCAAAATAAAATGGGAACACTTTGTCAGGTAATTAAAACCACATGAGATCTCATAGTTAAGAAAAATACATGGCATAAGAAAGTTTTCTGTTGAATGTTGCAAGGCATCAGTTACTTCTGATTCCAGGTACATGTCTCAGCTGTCCTAAGCCCACTTTGAGGTGCAGGTTTCTAAGGGATGTTTCTTATGGCCAAGGCTGCAAGGTCCTGCTTCATCTACAGGAGATCAAATGCCAGATAATTGCAAAGCAGGAGAGGACAGGCCCCAATGCGGTTTCAGTTTGGCCTGATCCAGGCTAGCTGCTGTGCAGGACAGGATGCATTCTGCTGGTCAGCTTAGACACACTGTATTTACAACTGTCATTTTATACAGGTAATCATTAATTTTACACCATCAGTCACTCATTTTCACAATTCTGGGTCTTTTATTTTCCCATTTATTTTTTTATTTTCTGCAGCAAATGATATGTGTATTTTACAGACAGCAGTTGGTGTTTTAACTATTCATAATTCAGTTTTGAGGGTTATGAACCTTTAATAAATCACATCTTCTGGAGTAATGTTCAAGTTCAGACATTTAATCCCATGTTATTGAAAGTTAGTCTCCATTACACTGTGCAGTATATTCCAGGTAAATGCACTATGTATTGCCTGATTGACTTTAGCAAGTCTTTATAAGAGCATATTTAAAAACCAGTCAGCAATAACTTAGCCTATATCTATTTTTCTATATTACTTGGTTGTTTTTCTTTTTTTTTTTTTTTCTGACCAGCAGAAACTTGGTGTCCTCATCTCAGCCAGCCGTCATTATCCCTTGGACATTGAATCCTGCTGCTTCTTCTGTGTTCTATAATTGACTCTGTGACTTTTCCTGAGGGCAGGGCAGAGCAACGTCCTCTTAAATATTAAGCTATAACGTTAAGTTTATGGCACACTCCTAGGAGCTGTGAACCCCCTAAGCAGAAAAGGGAAAAAAAGTTAGGTTTCCCACTTTGTAACCCAGAGCAATTGAATAAACAATGGGTGGAGGCAGCACCACTCCATATTTATGTGGAGACAGTGGGACAGTGAAACACATACCAATAGAGTGTTGAATGTAATAATCAAAGCCAACAGTGGCATACAATAGACCACCCAAAACACAGCTGTAACAGTTTTTCAGCTCTGCCATGGAAACAATGAATAGAAACAACAAGCAGAATAGTTTTGAAAACAGCATTTCTATGTTTCAAAGTAGAATCTTAAACTCTGAACCAACTGGAATAGTATTTAGAATTTTTTTGCAGATATAATTTTTGCTGTGCAAGGTCATCTATGCTAACAGCACTGGAGAAGTGTAGACCCTAACACAGTGATAGGTTATTGTGCTGTGTAGGAGGTAGGTATGTCAGCAGAAGCTGCTTTAACTGGATATTTCCTGGTATTTAAAGAATTGCATTCAGAGGAAATTGCTGTTAATACTTAATCAGAACAACCATTATTTTATATCATACAGACATTATTAAATAAAAAAATATATATTTAAATAGTTTTAAAGTCTTTTCCATTTTCATTCTGCTCAAAAAATTATCAGCTATGTGGAAGCAAAAACACTTTGTTCCAAATCTGGGAAATTATGACCAGAGTAAATTAGCAGAATTTCCCTAGCAAGCCTTTGGTGTGCCAATCTTTGGTGTGCCAACCTATGGTCTGGCAGATGTGCACTAAGAAAAGGTCCAGTTAATCTGCACCCTGGAGTGATCACTGTTTAGATTTCCAGAGAACCTCTGCAAGACTGACCATGATCCCGTGGGGTGGCTTGTGGGGCCATCTCCTTTCTACTGATGCTGAGTGCCAGTATTCAGGATTTTCTTATCATAGGGAAAAGATCTTCAGTCTATGTGGGAACT
>WEIT01005615.1:335-10594 GCA_013389985.1 Dryoscopus gambensis
GCGGAAAAGGTTGAGAGGAAATGTGAGGTGAATGTGGGGAGGCAGGATTTGAAGGCAATTCAGTTTTAGGATGGCTTCAGCTGACCTTGAAAACATCCTCAAATTTTTCTGAGGAAAATTCCTGAGAAATACCTCAAAGAAATTCTGTTCTATGGACTTCTGAGTGATGGATTTCAAAGAGACTGACAGGCCATTTCTTGCTATGTGTGTTGTGCATATATGTGTGTGTGCCTGTTGAATAGATCATCCATCCAGTTATGGGAGAACAAAGATTGCTAGTCAACATGTCTATTAACAGATGTGAAGTTGCAGTTTACATATCCTCATGTCTACAAAATTGAGAGAAATGCAGCTCTGTTAATTAAAAATTCAAAGTGAAACATGTATTTTGTGGTGTCTCTGCTTCGTGTGGGTTTCAGGGATTTTTTTCTTCCTTTTAGCAATATTATTTAAGTTTTATAGAGGCTTGACTCTGTACTGAGTCTAAAGCACACTAATTTGGTTATTAGCATGTGCATCAAGCAATCTCACTGCACTCATTCAGAAAATAGGAATTAAGATGATTTGACAGCCCTCCAATTTTGCTTTCAATGCTATCGATTCCTTTCATCAAGGCTGTGCTGTTCTGTGCTCAATCTTGCAAAAGGGAATGATGGCACACTTGCTCTAATCAAATTTCATTCTACATTCACTTCATGTAATAATAAATTTGGCTATCCAGATCAATTTTGGCCCAATTTCCTCTCATGGGAAGCAATTCAATGATTGCTTTTTTATTTTTCTTTTAAGGACCATTGTTTGATCCATATAGGGCTCTTTTTTTCCCTTTTTAATCCCCAAATTATTGACTAAAATAAGCTTCAGTGGTCTTCTATACTTTTGTTTATGACCACTTTGGGAAAATGCATGTGCTTGGTTTTGGTAGGTCTGAGGTTGATACATGGTACATAATGAGAGGGATTTTTGTAATGGCTTTCAAAGCACTCAGTATGTTCCTAGAGCTTTCTTGAATAAACAGTTTAAATACTAATACTTCCATACATGTGGACTTCTAGAGACTTTGCAAATGCAAAGAGCTTATCGCATACTTTTCTAAGCAGAATTGCAATGCATCTCAATATTTTCTTCAATAACCTCATAACAGGATCATTATTTGACAGAAAACATTGCAAAAGAGGTCAGTGAACTTTTGGTATATTTTTCTATGTATTTTCCATAGAAATTAGAGGTGAAAGAGATCTCTTAGGTCAACTAATTCCTTCTCTGCCTTTTCATCAGTTCAAAGGGCCACATTACTGTTGCAAACCTGTGTTAGGGAAAAGGCAATACTGCACCTGCCTGTAAGTAGATATTGCTGGTGAATGTGAAATAAGAAAAAAAGAAAACTTTCGCTGTTTCGTGGTGACTGAAAAAAGCATCCAAAATCTCTTGGAAGTGAGGAGGGAGAATAATTAAGGGCAAAGGCTTGTTAACTCTGTAGTCAGATCACAGGCTGATCCAAATGGAAAATAATGCAAATAACACCTCTGTGGAGCCAGAAGAGTTGATCTTGGATTAAAGATCTGAGGCTTACAACTAAGCTTCATTTAGCATATAATGACATAACAGTTACATGATCCACAAATGTTTAGCAACTAAGTCCATTAATACAGTTGTTAAGTGAAATCCACTGAAGCATATGGATTGTAAATACACGAGTATGGGAAGGAGTCTCTTAAAACAGCTGTTCTCAGTGCATTATATAGCATTTAGAGCCTAGTTGACTATGATTGGGAAAGTATCACTGTAAATTTGCACAGTGGCAAAGACTCCTATGTGGAACCTGTGGTCTTATTTTCACTCGGTTATAAATCATTATGATATGATTAGCAAGAAACAACGGACAGCCTGCTTCCTTAGCCCCAGTTAGGACTAAATAAATCTATCCAGCATGATATAAGACATCTTGAAGCTTCGCAGGTGTTATATCCTCTTCTGTTGAGCTATAACAGAATGTTTTTAAGTCAGTTCTCAGCAAAAGTGTAATAGAGTTGGAAGGTTTCCTTATTTAATGTCAAATTTTAAAAATTTGTTAAAAAAAGAGAAAAGCTATAATACACAACTTTACAACTTCTCCTTTCTCTGTAGAAAATATTTCTTAAAATTCCTTTAAGTTTTAAGCTTCTTTATTTCAACTGATTACTTTTTTCCTAATTATGCTATAAGATTGATTGGGTCTTGTGGCTTGCACAGGAGTTAGTTAACTAATAGAGCATACTTTAAGTGACTAGGTAAGAATCTCAAGGGATATTTTATACAAGTAGGCACACAAAATTTGAAATGATATCTTTAAGACATTCTTCTCGGTTTGAGTTTTGGTTTTTCCTCTCAAAGAAGCTTGAACAACATAATCATGTGTTCTAGACATAAAAAAAAAAAGTCGTAGCTTAAGTTGCAGAAAGGCCTTCCATGAGATGTGTCCCCAGAGATGAGTATGAATTAAGTTTCTATATAGTAACATTATCGCATCCATACGAACTTGACCGATGCATACGTTTCTGCCCTCAAAGCACATGGAAAAAAACACTTCTTTGTAAATGATAGGCCTTGAGAAATAATCTGTCTCTTCATTACAGCTGGATATAAAGGGTAAAAATTAAAAAACTTCCTAGATGTTTTGGATGAGAAAACACATTTTAAGAAATCTTAGACTTTTTATTACAGTACCTGTATGTATTAGTCAAAAAAACTCCACAGTAAACAAGTTCAAGTATTAGCAGTGGCACCTTAGGGCTTTGCAAAGCTACTTGTCTGGAAAAGTAAGTTTACTTTGACAGAATACTTAACAGCGTTCGCTAAGCCACAATGAAAGCTATAAGCTATAATGAAACAGGCTTGGCAAGTCTGTCTGAGGATGAGCTTCCTTCTCTGGGCTTAACTCTATTTCAGTGTTCCCATTTATCTCTCCTGTGAATGCAGGCACCCTTCATGGTCTGACAGATATTCTGTCCTTGCCAGGTAACTGCTGCTTTTAGGCAGTAGCTGCCAAAACAGTTCAGAGATTAATGGGAAAATGTCCATAAATTATACTACAACCTCTGCACTTTCACAGAAAATGTAAGATCTTTGGGATGTTTAAATGCTGTAAAATGTCTTAATTTGTTCAGACACTTGCACAATTATTAATACAGACAGATGTGGAATACACAGACAACAAGCATCTAAATTAGCTTTGAGGGGAATTAATACAAGAAGCTGGCAAAATATTCCCAGTGAATAAATTAGTGTGACATTTTATTATGATTTAAATACAAGATTACCAAGTGCATCTCTTAAACATAGGTCTCAAAAACCTGCAAGAAAGAAAGCTAATATCAAATGATGCAGCAAGGAAATCCAAATGGAAAGCTACACCTATTAGGCTCATTGACATTCCCAAGGTAGGACAACACTTGTCAATCTGAATAAGCCATTAAATGTATTGTTTTTTCCAAGTCTTTAATTACAGTTGGCATTCCTGAGTCAGTGCTGGAGGCAACCATCCTGTTGAAGAACATAAACCTTTGTGGAAGGAAAAAGCAGAGACCATAGCCTAGTTTCTAAAGTGCTTCTAAATCACATTAGCAGAAGAAAAAAAACTGTTTTACATTGCATGATTTACACACGTAGGTCCAGCCTCAGCTGAACACTTTGCTCTGTGTGTTTGAAAGGTCCCCCAGATCCACAGTGTCTGTGGAATTCAGCTCCTGTCACCGCCACCTGGTAGCACCCAAATCTCTGCAAAACTGACTCTGTGGGCCTCAAATGGAAATTTCCTGTTCTCATAGTCCATAACTCCTCAGCCAAATGAGGATAGCAATAGTTGCCTGAACTGTGGCATCTGATGACTCCAGTACAATCACACAAGCTGGAGATGTCATGTCAGCCCCCAAAATGCGAGTCCAGTCACCTAGGTTTGATTTCATCACTGTTACTAAAAGGGAAAATGCTGATTTTCCCATTACTTCAACTTCTCCAGCTCGTTCTTCAGCATATGTTTGAATCTCCCTGTGCTTCCTCTACTCCTGCACCCACAACCCCCACCACCTTTGCTGCTGGCTTTTGGCGGGCACTTGGGCTATTTCCTTTCCCCAAACAGAAAACCAGAGAGCTATGACACACTTTGGACAGCACTGCATGCTGAAATACACTAGATCCTATTTGAATTTTTATGGTTAAGCCTCTTCTCTGGTTGAAACTTGTCACAGTTCCCTTCAAAGACTGAATTAGTTCATGCCTGCACTCAGAGAGCAGCTGCTGTCTTTAATGCCAGCCATGAGCCTGTGTGACATCTGTAATCTGTATATCATTGTGTAGCTCAGGGCTGTCATATGAAAATGCCAGGCTGGTGCTGTGTCACCTCTTCAGCTGCTCCCTCAGCCTCAGAAGGGCCACACTGGTCACAGGCTGGCCAAGCCTGGCTTAATGTCCAGTTCCTTGTTCTTTCTGGACAGGCGTTACCCAGGCTTTTCCAAAAGAGCCAGACATTGGAGAATGAGAGGAGGGCTCAGATCTCTTTCTGAATGTTAGAAATCAGGAAACAGGGGAACAGTGGAGAGGAGGGATGAAAGGAGATTCAGAGCCAAAAGGAATCCATGGAAAATCCCAGTAAAAAAGCTGTCATAGCAGCACTAGTGGAAAATGTTGTCTTCTGTGAGTTCAACTTGTGGAGAACGATATGCTGTGAATTTGAGTCCCACTCTAAGGGATCTTTTCAAGTCATAGAAGTTAACGGCTGAAGTATAAAGATGAAGAGGGTGATCTCTGTCTTAGACTGGAATTAAGCATAATTTTCTTCACCATCTTTGTCTTGACACCAAAATAAATCATACTTGAATTGTTTCTATGTCTTATTTTGTTTAAAAGAAAATGGTATACTTTATTTTTAGTTTTGCCTTTAACCTAGTTTATGTTAAGTGGAAGTGTGTTTGATTAAGAGATGTATAATGAGCATGGGGCCCCGGGCACTTCTCAACTTCTCATTTAGCAGAATACTGAGAAAAGTGAGTGGGGTGGTCCAAAAACTAGAATGCTTCAAGAGCAAAAGAGAAAAAAATCCCAACAGTGTATCTTACTACTTAGTTGAGTACTCCAACATAATCTGTAGTAGAAGTACATTTTGAACACAGGTCTTCGTACAGCAGGATAAAAAACCAGAGTTATGGGGGTTTTAGTGTTCCAACTTTTACCTACATTTCATTTTAAAAGAGAAATGTTTTGCTGAAGACTGTAGCTTTATTTTATCAAATAATAATTTAGCAAAATTAATTGATACAATGCATTTTAGTGTGATTCTTAATCTATAAGAATGTCTGTCCTTTTCTGTTGCTCAATATTTTTTTTGTGGCATACTTAATTTTAGACCTGTGACCTATGATCTTCAATAGACTTTGTGACAATAATGATTAGGATAGTGGATATGAGGTATCAAATTATCAATAAACTCCTTCTCTGAGATAACACTAATGAATCATCATCTGATAGGGATATTCTCTTTAAAACATTGACCATTAACTGATTTACATTTTCCGTAAAAAACCTGCATTTCCCTTTCTGCCATTTTTGTAGAAAATATTTTAAAATATGTACTGGTGATTGGTTTTTAGCTCGCAAGGTTTTTTCATGAGGTTTTCTTTCTTTGTTTTTCTGAAAGCTACAACTAAAAATCCATTGGCTTGCAGTCCCTTACTTCTTCTATAGCTTTTGTTGGAATCAAAACCTTCATATGAAACATTCAAAATGTAGCTTAAATAAGCATAAATGAAACTCTTGTTTTGAACTCTGCCTGGTAATGCATGAGATTTGTGCAATTCTTGTTATATTCTGGGAACAAATGGACCTTAAGATCACATTAGAAACCTTGATTAAAAAAATGTGACTAACATAGGCTCCTTAAGGATTATTGACTTTTAATTTAGCATTTGATATTAAGTATCTAAAGCCACATCAGGAGAAACTAAATATTGCTTTACTGTAAGTAGTTTTCAAAGAAAGAGGAGATTTCACAATTGAAACTTTTGTCATCCTGAACGTCTCAATTAGCATATTTTAACAGTCTTTTAAACCTTAAAACATAATTTGAATTGTAATATAGTATTCCACCTTGAGTGCCAAATGAAACACTTGCAAGCCCTCTTTAATTTCATTGTCTTTGCTGCTGTAACAGATTTGAGAAAGTCTCATTTTAACCAAATTTATCCTCTGCTTCAAACCTGCACAGAATGCATATTAGGGCTATTAACTTTCTGCAAAAAAACCCCACCAAAAACAAACAAACAAACAAAAACCAACAAACAAACAACCCCACACAAAAACAAACAAACAAAAACCGCAAAAACCAACAACAACAAAACCAAAACAAAACAAAAACAAAACAAAACAAAACAAAACAACAACAACAACAACAACAACAACAAACAACAAAAACACAAAAAAACCCAAACCAAAACAAAACACCAAAACCAAACATGATAAGCACAGTCCCTGCTGGCATTGTCTTAAACCAGATAATACCTGTAGACATTCTGTTCTTGGACCTTTAGGGACCAGCATTTTTACCTGCAAATCATACATGAGTTTATTAAACCAAGCACTGGTTTTGGGCTGAACATTCCTTTCCACAAGTTTCACAGGACTGTGCATCATACTTTATTTGTAAACATCTCTCATTGTCTCACCACTTCCTTTATGGTTAAGAATTTAAAGATTACCACAAAATAATTGCTGTCATTTGCCACCCATTTGTGATTCCCATTGAAGTATGGTTTCTAAAATATGTCATGCAGTGAGCCTGGAGTTAGCAGAACAAAGGAAGAGAGTGGATGCACTCATGGCTGCTTCTGCTCACAGTGATTCCCTGTCATAATAACTCTGTCATAAACCCCACCATAACTCTTAGGTGGTGATCCATCAATGTTATCACAAGGAAGGAGATTATGGATAACCTTGCTGGCCTGAAACACTTGTTTCTCTCAGGAACAGAGCTGCATGGAGGGGAATCAAGCAGTGTTTCACAGAATCATAGAATGATTTGGGTTGGAAGGGACCCTAAAGATCATCTCATTCCAACCCCCGTGCCATAGGCTGCTAGACCAGGTTGCTCAGAAGCCCTTCTAACCTGGCCTTGAACACTTCCAAGGATGGGGCATCCACAGCGTCTTTGGTCAGCCTGTGCCAGTGCCTCCTTTACCACCTTCCAGTATTTTTTCTTAATCTCTAATCTGAATCTATAAACCTACGCCCTGTCAGTTTGAAGCTGTTTCCCCTTGTCCTGTCACTCCATGCTCTTGGAAATAGTCTCTCTCCATCTTTCTTGTGGGCTCCCTTAAGAGGCTGGAAGGCCACAATTAGGTCATTCCTCAGCCTTTCTACAGGATGAGCAAACCCAATTCTCTCAGCCTTTTTTTCTGTCATGAGACTGGGAGCAGATGCTCCATAGAGTGGCTCACCTGCTAAATCTTCCCCTGAAGGAATGGATTTGTTCCTGTTAATTACTAGCTAGAAAGAGTCACAGAGCTCTACCCAAACTCATGCTCAATGCAAAACTCCTGTTTGCCTTAGGGTTTAGAAAAGAAATGTCCCTAGGTCTGTATCAGAAAAAGAGAACTAGATAGAAAGTTTGGAAAGAAGTCACCCTTTCTCAGGCCATATTCAGTCTCAGTTTGGTGCTATATCCTCAGCACGGCAAGGGGGGATGTCACCCCAGAAAAAGAGCGTTTTTATAGAAAGTCAGCCTTCTTTAAAAAAAAAAAAACAACAAAACCTCTTCAGAAGCTGCAACTTTAAACCAAGATATTCTCAAGTGGCATATTGGGAAGTACAAAGATAACAGTTTATTCTCCAAGCCATATGGAAGGGTTTTCAGCAGCTGAGGATGGGAAATAGTGTAGAAGACTCTGACAGGCTAAGTAAAGCAAACTAAATCCCTTGCACTTAAACACCGTTAGAAAATGCCTGATGCTGGATCACCAGTTTGAGGTGTGAAGGTGGGCTGCATGCTGACACAGGTAATAAATGGAATAAAGCATTTCAGGAGTGATAGGATTAATAATGTAATAGCTGACTTCAGAAGGCTTACCGGCTTTACCTGAGGGGATACTTGTCCCAGATATTGAACCAAGTCAACATTGGCAACTCCATTATTTTTATCATTATTTATATTACTGAAAGAAGCCTTTGTTAAAATAAATTTATCTTTACAGAGGACAGAGTGGTTTTAACTAGAAAGGTACTTACATTTTTTCTTAAGTTCATCCCAGCACGTGAGGGGGAAGGATCTGTGGACTTGGCTGTGCACTCTGAAAGGGTGAAAGCTATGTTTAACACATTGATTCTGTTCAAACAGCATTTTGCCCCATTATCCCAAAGGAAAAACCAAAAAAACCTTCAAAGTATTTTGCTCTATTTCCTTTATATTGCCTACAGTGAAATCATATAGTCAGTAAAACCAGTCTTTTTCTCCATAGTTTCCCGTCTGGAAATGCAAATACTGTATGAACTGAACAAATAGAAGAGAATATTTTTGCTGCTTCTTTTTGCTTCTTCCTTCCCACCAAGGGCATGCTGAGCAATATTTAACCTCTAGCTATCAACCTTTAGCTATCAACCATGACAGATATCACGTATGTTCTAGTTTTGGCCAGATATAGGATCCTTTTTAGGCTAGTGATTTCCAGCAAGTCACTGAACTTGTGAAGAAAATGTACAGAATATATGATGAATTTCAATTATAAAATAGGAAATTTTTTTTATTTTCAGAGTTAGGCAAATATTTAATTTCAGGTCAAATGAAATTGCAAGTTAATCAAATAGTACAAAGAAAAAGTCATGAAAAGACAGAGCAAAATTCCCAAATGACTGCTTTATAGTAATGTGTCACTTTTTATCGTGGACTTAGATCCCAAATAAAATTTTAAATAAGGAAAAAAATAGTTTTCAGGCTAGCTAAGGAACTGAAAAGTCAAACTGCACAGCCATTGTCAAGCACATAGAGTGTTCCTGGAGATGTGTGTGTGTGTGCACAGCTGCACAGACACGGAGTCCATATGCCTGTGTAAAAACAGTGGGTATCTGTACATGTGTGTATGCGCATGTGAATGTTTTATAACCACATTGGCAGGTATGCAGGAAAACCTGAATACAAATTAGCCTTTTCCTAGCACTCCTTATACTGGCTGAACAGCTCTGGGGTTTGGATTAGAAGGGAAATAAGACAGTTTGGGCCTTGTCTTAGAAACAAGGGGATTAAAGTTGAGTTTTAAGATAAAGTAGGTTCAGAATAGCTTTCTCCAGACTGCTGTGTCTGCCTACGAGACAGATTGCTACTGAACATGCCAAGCTGACCTCATTCTCTACTCTGCTGTACAAACTTAAATACTCTGATTTTAGAGCAGAAGTCCTCATCTAGATGAAGGATTACATTTTTCCAGGATGTCAGCTTTGTACGAATCAAGTCGTTTTGATTTTGTTTCTCTGTTGGTCTCCAAAATATTTGAAAAATCCATTCAAAATTGTTGCCCTGCCCTTCTCTTCCCTTTATGTTCTCCTCAGTTTTCTGTTGAAATCAACGTCTGCTTCTTGTTTGCAGTTTTAGAAACATGTTACTTCATGAAGGGGCTTTGTTCTCACAGCATAATTCTGTTTTCTGTACACATTTTACACCCTCACCTTAAGCCATGTGGCAACCTGTGTCCTCCAAGGGGATCTTTAGTAAATCTTTTTAATTCGCTCCCCGTGTCACTCATGTTTCCTACTCGAGATTGTCCAGAAAGTGCCCATGCATCTCACTTCCACCAGCAGAGCACTCAAGTTCTGAAAAGGCAGACCCAAGAACCAAAGTAACTTCTAACAGAAGTTTTATTGATTATGAACTTGAAAATATAAGATACTTTTCTTCTAAACTCATATTTATTTCCATTAAATTAGAAAAGTCTGTTGAACATGTGAATGACTCTCAGATTATGAAGCTTTAATCTTATGTCTTAGAAATCTATTAATTTAGCTGCGTGTAATGCTTCAAGGAATATTTGGTCATTGATTTTTTACTAAGAACTCTTTATTTTATTGTAATTATTTTTGAAAATGAATTGATTTTTTTGTTCTTCAAGTACTTATAAATTTCATTTGCTGTAAAGAAAGCTAACTATGTCTTTCAAAACCTAACCAGGACAAATAAAGGAGAGTAGATTTCATTAAACCACCTCTAATATAACTTAAACCAAAACATCTTCATAGGAACTCTA
>WEIT01005617.1:4186-20594 GCA_013389985.1 Dryoscopus gambensis
AATTTCTTAATTTCTCATCATATCCTGAAATACTTATTTTATGTGGGATTTTAGGTAAATATGTAGAAAATACTTGCTTTAGATGTATGAATGTGCCTGTCTAGTTTTATATGCAGTTCTGGGATAACACATATTCTTGCAGATGAACTGGCTATCCAGATGATATAAAGATTTCCCTCTCACGGCAAAAACTGTACAAGTGGTCTTCATGAGGAAAACTGCTGCCTATGTTGAATTCTGATGGAATAAGTTTCATGTAGTCAATACTTGTTTACTTTCATAGACAGGCAGTCCTTTGTGTAAAACCTAAGTGCAAAAATACTCAGAGGATAAAAAAGTAATTTCTCTTAGAGTGCCTCTGTGCTTCTTTGCCTTTTTTATCTCTGCAAGTTTCACCAGTTTTGACTATTACTCAACAAATTAACCTTTAAGGTGAATGAATGACTTTCTTAACACTACCTATTCTTCCAATTACTAGTGGAATACAAGTAGATATTTATAACACAGTTTTCATGTGACTCTGTAAAATATCAGTCTGGCAAACTTCCACACAGATGTTAAACATTTCAGACATTTAAAACTGGAAAATAGTATGTGCACATGTACATACATGCATGTGTGTGCATATATGCATATGTTTGTGTGAATATAGCGACATCATATGCAATCCAGATGAGACCCAGAACCAGTGTAATGTCATGTGACTATACTCAAACTATTTCTTTTAGCCTCAAAGCTAAGGAACAAATACTGTCCCTCTTTCATTTTGCAGTGCTGACATAATTCATTGTACTCCATCATTATTTGCCTAAGGAGTCTCACTGAAGTCAGTGGAACTGTTTGTGTACTTTAACTGCCTGTGAGCAGAGATACAGAGAACTCCCTGAACCATTTCTGAATTTAGAACTGGTAAAAGCCAATGCCAGAAATAGATTCATTTCCACCAATATATTTCCCAGAATTGCTTTCTGAATCATTTCATGTTTGAAGGATTCAAAATTATTTCACCACATGGAAGAAAATTCCTTCTAACAAGAGAAAAAAGTCAACTACTGAACCAAACTCAGAGCAGTCTTTTTTTTTAAATCTTTTGTTTTGAAAGAAATTTCATGTTACTGAGTTTACAAAAGATAAAATTATATCAAAGGCATAAGGCAATGCCAAAACCAGTGAACATAGGAGAGGAAGTCACTTATAAAAAATGAAATAGCATTTCTGTTTTCAGAAGCCTGGAGGGAAAGATTCTACTACAAAAATAAAGAAAAAGGCAATGGAGGAAAGTCATTGTTCAGAAGTGTCTTGCTAATATACATTTATTGGTTTTTGTGACCAGACTGAATTCTGACCTTGAAAGGAGACTAGTGAAAAGAGAAAAATGTGTTCTTTTAGAAAAGGGATATTGTTTTTTGGAGTAAAATGATCTATAATTTCATCCAGATGCTGAACTAATTTTTCTATACATACTGGTCTATATCACATTTATCATGTCCTTATTTATCAAAAGCAAGGTGTCTCTGTTCTGTTTCAGACAGGAAAATAACTCAGATAATACATTAAACCTAATTACATATTTGTAGCAAGCTGTACATGTACATGTAGCTGTACATGTACAGCTCCTGCAAATTTTTATGTGGAAAAATTTGACCAAGTGTGGCAAAACAGACCAAAACCATATTACTCTTCTTTTAATGAGCAGTATTCTGGATTATTTTACTACTTCATATGCGTTGTAGAAATTATGCATGCCAACCACTACAGCAGAACTGGACTGGGTTTCCACTGAATAAATAAACCAAAAGATGTATTCCGCTATAAAAGTACCATTTATTAATAGCACTCCAGCTCAAGCTGGCTGTGTCTGAAGAGGGACCCTGAATGAAGAAATCCCCAGACAGCCATACCCTTACAATCTAAGCTCCCCACCCCTCACACAAAATTTGGGTCAGTAGTTGTATTAGGGTCTGGTAATTCCTGTTCTTCATTGGGTCCCTTCATAGGTGAGTAATTTCTTTTCTTATCTCTAGGCTGCAGGTTCCTCTGGTGATTGTACCTTCCTTATCCTCAGTCTTGAACAATCTCTAGGGCCTTCTTTTATTTAACTAGGTAAAAGTTCACCATATCTAGGTGAAAGCTCACAGCTTGCCACCTAAATCTTCAGAAAATTCAGCTGCTAAAGCTAAACAAATTATGCTAAAAAACCCTTTTATATAAATAGTATACCAAATAACACCGAGTATGTCAAAATGCTTTCGCTTTATTTTATACAAATACGCAATTTATCAATAATAATAATAAAAAACCCCCTTCATTTAATTTAGTAGGTGATTAACACTGACTAACATCTGACTAAAAATCTTTGGACAAGTATCAGGAGTCCAGTCTTTTAAGAAAGAACTTTACAGTATTTCCAAGCCATTCCTTAACTTAAAGAAATGAATTTCTGTACAAAATACAACACAGTTTCTGAACATATAAAAAATTCTGAAAGCCCTTGAAATTATGTATGACTTATATTGCTTTTGTACATTTTTCTGGTGAAATTCTTCTACTCAGTAAAAAATAAAACATTAATTGAGGCATTGCTTGATCTAAAATAACAATAAAAATCATAGTTTACAAAAACATCCATTTGTACTAATTAATCCACCAGGGAAAAAACCTCATCTCCTACACATAAATAATATGTAATTTAATGAAACTACAGGACACTGGAGAGAATGAATTGCTTGTTTCTTTGTTTCGAGCATTTAGATTATTTATTGAATCTTGATGTTTAGTTTTAGAATAGGTTATCTTATTCCAGCAATGTATTTTCCTTTTATCTGCAAAGAGATAAAAAAATATAAAATTTCAACCTGAGGAAAATTCCTATTAAACCCAACAAAATCTGAACTGTAATGCAAGGAAAAAAAAATGAAAATGAATGCATAAAAATGTAATATATTGTGAAATGAAAAAAAAAAAGAGAGATAGAATACATTTTCAGGTATTTTCATCACACTTTGCTATGTGTTCTTGACTTCACTGGAGTACAGCAGAACGTATTTTTTTTTTATTACTAGTTTAAACAGGAGCATAAAGATATAGTACACATTTAAATCAATGTCATTTAACAGAAAGGATTATAATGGTGTGAATTTATTAGGTGAGAACAGACAAGACCAGAATCTTTTTTGTTTGTACTTTGTTTTTGATATGTTTATTAGACCTTGAGTAAGAAACGGAATGACTTTCACACAAATACTAGCTGCACAAAGTGCAGTCAGTTTTGGCTACTGAAGAGGCTCCTGAGATGACCTGCTACTCTTCCACTGAGTGCTTTGACGATTAAGCTAAGAACTTGCACTGAGTCTTAGCTAGATATAAGAACTCATTAGACGGAAAATATTGTGATGATATGCATGAGATTCATTGTTATACTAAAAAATTGCAAAATATTGTATCAGTTGGAAACTTTTCAAAACCCAATTTTTATTCCTATTGCTAAGTTTTGTGTCCACAAACATTTCCCCTCCCCTTCCCTGTGTTTATGGTTAGATATAAAGAGAAAATTCGCTAAGGAAAAAAAAAAAACAAAAACAAAAACAACAAAAATCCACTGTCCAAGAAAATTTTTTTTCTGTATCTCTTTACATACAACTCTCTAATGTTGCTTGAAGAATGTTCTTCAGGAATTAGAACATTTGCAAGACTTGTACTTGCAATCAACCTTTTCAATATTTAAAGTGCCCAAAGCACAGTATTGACAATTCTATATCATTTACTTTCAAGTTGTAAGATTCAAAATAAATAAATAAATAAAACCCCAAACAATCCACAGTTTTTGTTTTAAAGACATTCTCTGAAGCAGATAAAAAATGCAATTTTATACCCAGCAATCAAAGAGTAAGCACATACTCTCATTTTTACTGAGATTTTATTTATTGGATAAAGTCTGAAGGATACGTAGAATTTGTAAAGGCTATTTTATACCACTGTCAATTTATCTTAGCAACAGAGCTAACTGATTTATCACAGCTATGTCAGCATTAATCTAGTTCCAGTTTTTCTAACACAGCCAGGACAGACATACAGGCTGAGTGGATCTTTGTAACAAGTCAGAGTACATATATTTTGCATCCCTGTTGATTAATGTTCTCAGATTCACACTCACAGCACCATTCTACATCTGAAAGTTCAAAATATAGTAAAATAGGTAGGATATTTGGCAGACTTGCATTTATAAACTAGCAAATATCCAAGGACTCATGGGACTAGCCCTTTAAACCATTTGGTGCATGGGAGTAGGCGTCATCTTCATGTGCATTTTCCTAAATTAAATTTTTCATTCTGTGGACAAGATTAGAAAAAGAAAATGAAGGAAAGACAAAAAGAAAAAAAAAAAGAAAAAAGAAAAAAAGAAAAAAACTGTCAGATTCCCTTTTTTCACACAATACTGCTAATCTATTATTTCTAACATTGCTTCCAGAATCTAATTTAGCAGCATTCAAAGAAAGAATAGGCCATGAGCCAAATAATCTCCTCTCAAAATAAGAAATTAAAATAATAAACCAATAATCTCTATGAAGAAAATAAAATCAGGCAATGAAATTGTACCTAGAAATGTGGAGCCCAGTGGGCCTGTGGACAGAGAGACCACAAGGGTCCCCTGGAAGGAAGAACCTGAAGTGGCACTCCCCAGGTTAGGGAGAGAGAAAAGGCCTCGCCCAGGATTCCTTAGCTATGTTATGTTAATGTACCCCAGTTCTGTTTCCCTGGTTGGCCAGTTGGTCTTCCTGCCCCCTTGTACCCCATACGTCCCTGCCCTAGAAACTACTTCCTTCCCCACTCTCCCATTAGCCCTTGTTCCTTTGCCACTCCCTCAGTGTTTCCCCATTGGCTCTCACACCCTAGCCCTGCCTATGTACCGCCCCTGTGCCCTCAGACCATTTGTCCCTGAGGCTCTCTCAGCCCCTACCTACCCCATATGTAAACCTGGACCCTCCCATATTTTTTGTTCTTCATCCCTGGTCCTCTTCATGCGTATGGCTGAAATAAACTTCTCCCATGGAACACTACACAAAGACCCTTCCGGTCTCTTTGCCGTCTACTTGTCAAAGAAGCTATCCGGGGTGTGTGTATGTGTGAGTGTGTTGGCCCTGCTGAGCGGCTTCCTCCTGGAGATGCTTTCGGAAGGTTGCAGCACCCCACCATCCGCCACCCACCGTGACATAAAAATACTATATGACATTTTTAAAATCCACAACAAAATCTAACTAGCTGATAGTCTAGAATTCGTGACACTCCTGCAGGAAATACTGCCCAGTCTTCATGCTGCCAAGTCTCCATTCTTCCAGAATATTTTAAATTATGCAGCTGATATCTGTCAGACCCCACTGAACCATTGCATAGGATAAAATTTTAAAGTGGAATAGTTACAACTAACACACAGTATTTTCTTGCGTGCAATACAGTCTTCACTGAATTTCAATCACTGTCGAATGAAAAAACTTCTTATAAAGCAGTGACTTTAAGTGGTAGACACTTCAGACTGGGGTAGATGCTCTTGTAAGGAGGAGAAATTGTAGTCAGCCTGCTGTAGCAGGAGCTAGCTCATTGCACTATGGATACAAACTGGGTGAATGATCTGAGATCATTTATCAACTTTTGTTTAGCTTACAGGCATAGCGAGTGGCATGAAGCATATCATCATGCACAGAACTGAAAGCAACTCAGTGATATCACATGCTCTTTATGACTGGTTGTTAGGTGGATTTGAGTGTCCGGGAACACTCCTCAACAGACTGGTGATTGCTGGTTATCCTAGTTTCAGCCAAGGATGTGTGGGAGGTGGAGTGTGGAGCTGTGTGACTGTGTCCAGGTTGTTATTCCATACCACTCGCATCATTGCTGCAGGGGCACAAGAAAGGGATTCCCACTTCTGTTAAGAAGAGTTTGTGACTTCAAATGGGAGAAAAAGGGGATGGCTCCTCCGCAGCCATTTTTATTCCTTCTTTTCAGGGGAGTAAGTGGTGAACAGAGTGGTGGGCTTTGTCAGTCATTGTTTTTTGTTGTCTCAGGCTCAGGGAAGGAGTGTGAGTGCAAACAATTTGTCTGATATTGTTGGTTTCTTTCCTTTCCATAGACTTGGAGGAAAAATGTGGGTGTGGATGGTTTTGTCCACCATATCCTTCTTTGTTTTGTGAGCCACATGGAACCAGCTATACTCACATTGGGTCAGCTGGACTCTGTGAGCATTTTACATAGAATCACTCTATTTTTTTATACTTTTGATAATAATATTGTTACTGTCCATTTTCTCATTTCATTGCTTTTTCCAATAAATATTTCCTTATCTCAACTTGAGTAGGGGAAGGGGAGTGCATGCGTAGAGCTTGATTTCCGTCTGAGTTTAAACCACGGCACTGATACTGCTCAGTCTCTAGACTTTTCCCTAGTACAATTTTTGGCTTGTTTAGCTGTTAAGCTTCAAGGCAAGACCAGGATTGAAAACAAGGATCAAAGAAAGACCCACCTGAAATGACAGTACGTTCTTACGATGCATATAGCTCTTTTCACCTCTGTAATCTTCAACCACTCTTCAGTACTGTCCTGGGTTACAGTGCAGTATGTGCCCAAGGGTTTGTATTCTATCACCATCTTTGTGAGCTGTTGAGACCTGGTGGGGCGGTGCTCCCTGCCTCCTCCCTCTGGACTATCTTCTGTGAATGGGTCCATCAATGCCTTCCACATGACTCATGGATAACTCGCTCCTGGACTATCTGCTGTTAATGGCCCATCAGCACCTTGCCCATGACTCATCATCCCATTGTGAGATGTCCCACCCAGAGGGAAGAAGCAGGCATTCCATGCTCAATATAAGCTGAGATCTCAAACACCAGAGCAGCTCTCTTCCACTGGATTCCCAGAGGAGCAGCTTTCTTCTCTATTGGACTCCCCGAGGAAAACTATACCCTGCTATGGGATCACTGCTTCAACAGAACTACATCTGCCACTCCAAGAGGACTGCAGCGACCGTTTAATTGGACTGCTACCAACACCCTGACCAACAAGGTGTCAGGTTGTATTTCTGACTCTGTCAGTGTTTTGTTTTCGTTTGTACTATTGCATTTGGGTTTTTTCTTTCTAATTTTTTTCCTAGTAAAGAACTGTTATTCGTATTCCTATATCTTTGCCTGAGAGCCCCTTGATTTCAAAATTCTAATAATTCGGAGGGAGGGGATTTATGTTTTCCATTTCAAGGGAGGCTCCTGCCTTCCTTAGCTGACACCTGTCTTTTCAAACCAAGACAGTACACTGAAGGCATATAGCACATTTGCACACTCTGGCCGGTTCCAACACATACACCTATTTCAGGCACACAGTAGCACTGCTCACTGTGGTATTACATGGTATCCAGTAGGTATTCAGAGTGCTTTGCACCAGTATGGATATTAATCTCAAACACAGGTGATCTCTCTTGGGGTGATGAGTGTAGAAGCTTTTGTGAAAGAGGAAAGCATAATTTTAGATCTCAGTTGCTGTTCTCATTGAGCAAAACCATATTCATTATTAATTTGAGATATATCTTAGATAGATTTGCCAAGCAAACCACTAGATAGACTACTACCAGATGTAACATTTTCCCTTTTGACGTTTGGGTAGATTTAAACAAACTCAAAGGCCTTTTCTTCCACAACTTTAGCACAGGAGAAAATTCACTCACTGCACAAAGGATCAAATATGAACGAGTACTTAAAAGCTGCACTTTTCTTTCTGCATTGGTCCATTTTACATATTTTGCACTAGCTACTAAATGTGTTGTCACTTCTTTTAAAGAGACTGATGACCCATTTGGAATTCAGAATGTGTGTTATAAGCATAGAGTAATTTATATAGACAGGTGTGAAGGTGACATATTTTGCCCTGAGGCACAAATGCCCAGTGAGATCGCTTAGAAAGGAACGGCCGATCTCTAAAGTTATCTAAGAGTGAACAGAGACCACTTTCCTTTTCTCAGATAAGATTTTTAATAATCTTCGACAATTTTTGAGAAGCAGACTAGACAAGGCAACCATGACAAATATAAAAATCATGTGAAGGTGACTTTGCAAACTGCATCAATCTTTCCTGCACCAGTAACTGTAAGAAACTTGATTTTGTGGCATTCTTTTTTCAGCGCTCTTTCTTTTTGTACCATTTTTTGAAGGCAGAGAAAAGGATGGTGAGCAGTGCAATTTTGCTAAATAAAGGAAAAGAAAAAGCCCTTCCATATTTACATTTGTTTTGTCATATACTCCATTTAAAATCTAACAGTGCAAACCACTCAAATTTTATGCTTCGCATCACTGTCAACTTGAATATAGATTTGTCTAAATTGATCTTCAGGACAATCAGGATTCATATTGAATATACAGTTCTGACTAGGTTAATAATTGACTTTGCTATCAATAACAGCAACATATTATCTGCATACAACATGATGTGTTACCATTTACTGCCTCAACCTGTCTATTTTTGGAATTTCTTGACCATTTCTGTCAAGGTTTCCATTACTGTATTAAATAAGATAGGTGAAAGTCAATCAAAAATTTGCTATTATTTTACTGGGTGCAAAAAATAGAAATGGATCTGAAGAAGTAGAAAATATGACAATTATGAAGATTATGACAATCATGAGATTTTTGAAATTATTAAAACCTTTCACTAACACTGAGTGTATGTTATGTACAATCTCACAATTTACTGCCCTCCATCCAAGCCCTGCTTCGCCATGAACGTGCAATGATTCAATAGAGTTAATAACTTCTATTATAAAATAAAAAACTGTATGTGAAACATAGGCTAACACTGCTACTGTAGCTCCCATCAAGGCATAGCATGTGCATCCTAGTTTCTAATAAGACAACCTGCTGCATTTCTTGCTTTTTACTGTAAGGACATTATGTTAAACCCTTAGGTAACTAAGGATAAGGTGAAGAAATGCCAGAAGGGGAATCAGGAGAAAAGAAAAATGCATATTTTTCCCTCCAGGGCTCAGTGCTTGAGGGGATTTGTAGACATCTTTTGATGTTTACAAGCTGAAGTCCTTTGTTTATCAGACATGGAAAGTATACCCATGAAGCCTTGTGGTATGTGATTATTTACCTGAAGTTGCTTGTCGTTTTGTCATGGTTTAACCCCAGCCAGCAGCCAAGCCCCACACAGCTACTTGCTCGCTCCTCCACCAGCAGGACTAGTGAGAGAATTGGAAAAGTAAAAGGTAGAACACTTGTGTGTTGAGATAAAGGCAGTTTAATAGGGAAGGAAAAAGCTGCCCCATATGCAAAGCAGAACAAGGAATTAAATCCCTGCTTCCCACAGGCAAGCAGGTGTTCAGCCATCTCCAGGAGACCAGGGCTCCATCAGCCATAATAGTGACCTGGAACACAAACACCACAACTCCAAATGTCCCTCCTTCCTCTTTCTATAGGCAAATTCATATACTGAACATGATGCCATATGGTTTGGAATATCCCCTTGGTCAGTTTGGGTCACCTGTCTTGGCTGTGCCTCCTCTCAGCCTCTCCTGCACCTGCAGCCTCCTTGTCACTGTGGGAGTACAAAAGGCACAAAAGGCCTTGGCTCTGTATAAACACGGCTCAGCAACAGCAGAAACATCTCAGTATTATCAACCCTGTGTTCAGGAAAAATCCAAAATGCAGCCCCATACCAGCCACTGTGAAGAAAACTAACTCTTTCCAGGCAAAACCAGCTCAGATACACATGCAAAATTAAGGGCTACTAAAAATTTTACATAAAAATATTTAAATATCTTTAAACTTCGCCTTCCACTGTCCTTGACATGGCTGGAAAGGTTCTTATACAAGGCAGTGTAAGAAATAATCTTTTCAAGAGACTGAAATGAAACTACTTAATAAAAATTAATAAAGTATTATTCAAAATTTTATGCCATAAGTTAATCATTGTGTACTGATGCATGCTTTTACCATGCAAAATTCTACTTGGGAAGAACTGTTTTTAAAAAAACACCATTTGCATGCGTACGAAAAGCTGTATAAAGATGCATCTATTTATATTTTCAACTCCATCCTTATAGATATAGTGTTCCTATACTTTGAAAACTTCCAAATATATGTGTGTATTTATGTATGTGTAGATACTCATATGTACGTGCGTATGAATGTGTGTATTTGTATGTGGCTTTAGTCATGTTTTGATACATTTTAAAAATTAATTATGCACTTCATATATGAAAATGATCATGTTGTTTCCTTATTATGAAAGTGAAAAAAAAGTGAAAATGAGAAGAAAAATACTTCTCTTTTTTTCAGTTTTTTTCCTACCTTTCTGTCATTCACTGCTTCTTGTAAACAGTAGAGAAACAATGGTAAACTTGAGGGACAGAGAAAAAGAATATGAGAAAATCAAGCTGCAAAGGCTGAACATGGGGCAAAGCATATTTTCTGTTATGAAGATACACACATAAAACAAAGGACAGGAACTTGGACAAAAAATGAAGAGCAGAAGGCTAAAGAAGTAGTCAGAAATGGATGAATAGCAATTTTAGAGAAAACCTCAAGGCAGCTGGATACAAGACAGACATTTCAGATGAGATGGGGTGTTTTGAAAGATTAGGAAAAAGGTGAGTTTGAACTAGTATTTTTACTTAATTAATGGATTTAGTAATTCATAGTCTACTGCTGATTTTGAAGGAGAGTGTTACTCCATTGGAAAAAAATAAGAATTGTGTAATACCATGTAAGTTCATGAGATCAGTATTGGCTATCTCTGATCCTTGTAAGTAAAGATGAACAACAGCAAACATCAGGAAGCTATTGTATTTCCCTGTTCTGCAGCTGGAAGTTGGAAGGCATTATTTTAATACTTTCCAGATTCTCAGTAGGCATTTTTGTTTTTCCTTGACATACAGATACTTTTATGATTGTGAACAACAGCACCTTCTCCTTCACTCCCCTACTCCCTCTTTCTACAAATACTAGGGACCAAATAGAGTTGTTGTCATGTGCTGTTGTGGGGTCAGACTTTTGTCACAGTTTTCTTTAAATAAAGTCTGTTATTTCAGAAGCAGCAGTTTGACTTCTGGCAGATATCATGGTTTTTCTTCTGTCTTCACTGTATGCTATATAAAGTATATATCTGTATCCAGAAGTAATGTAAATAATCACCCTCCTTGAATAAAGGATTATTTCTACTTATTGCATATTTGTCTCAAAGGAAATAACAGTGTTCCTTATGAAAGTCAGTGAGTTAAAATGTTACAAGGAAGAAAATCAATCTAAAAACTCCTCTTATGTTTTGCTTTGAACACAACAAAATGTTTTTTGAAATCATCTTCTCTTCAAGTACATTCTTACAAAAGTTATTGAGGGACTAAGTGTTTCCCGATTTTTTATACTCTTCAGTCTGTTCAGCTTAATATTGATTATATCCCATCTTTGCTTGTAATTTTCTTCTTTCATCTTATAAGAAAGGCTTGATATGACACTGAATAACCTGAGGAAGACTAATAACCCCTTAATAACTAATCAGATTTATTTCCAAGCAATGTTTTGTCATAGCTGTCTTTTTTTCTTATTAAACCAGAGATAAGATTTAGAGCATTTTTTGCATTTCTTTTCCTTTGTCTTATTCTAGTCAGGGTAACAATATGATCTCTCTAAGAAATGTTCAGTCTCAACAGCTGTTCTTGTTGTGAGTCACACTTAGGTTCTTTGGGCTGAGCTCAATTGCCCAAGGCTGTAAAATGCATTTTAAATCCTCCCTAATATCACAGAATCACAGAAGAGTTAAGGGTGAAAGGGACCTCTGTAGGTCATCTAGTCCAACCCCACGTTGTAAAGCAGTGTCCCCACATTACTCAGGGTTGTGTCCAGATATCTTTTGAATGTCTCCAGAGAAGGAGACTCCACAACCTCTCTGGGCAGCCTGTTCCAGTTCTCTGACATTCTCACAGTAAAGAGGTTCTTCCTCATGTAGAACTTTATTCCAGTTTCTGCCCATTACCTCTTGTCTAGCACTCAGGGCTCCCAAGAAGAGCCTGGCTCCATCCTGTTGATTCCTTCCTTCGGATACTTGCATACATTGACAAGACCTTCTCTCAGTCTTCTCTTCTTAAGGCTGAACAGGCCCAACTCTGTCGGAGAGATGGTCCAATATCCTCATTATATTCATAGCCCTCTGCAGGACCTCCTCCGGCAGCTCCATGTCTCTCTTGTACTNATCCTTCCTTCGGATACTTGCATACATTGACAAGACCTTCTCTCAGTCTTCTCTTCTTAAGGCTGAACAGGCCCAACTCTGTCGGAGAGATGGTCCAATATCCTCATTATATTCATAGCCCTCTGCAGGACCTCCTCCGGCAGCTCCATGTCTCTCTTGTACTGTGGACCCCAGAACTGTTCACAATGCTCCACACATGACCTCTTGAGGACTGAGTAGAGGGGCAGCATCACCTCCTGCTGGCAATGCTCTTCCTGGTGCACCCCAGGATACAATCAGCCTTCTTGGCCCCCAGGGCACGCTGCTGGCTCATGGACAGCTTGTTGTCCACCAGGACCCCCAGGTCCTTCTCCGCAGAGCTGCTTTCCAGCAGATCAGCCCTCAGCCTATACTGGGGCATGAGGTAATTCCTCCCCAGGTGCAGGACCCTGCCCTTGCCTGTGTTGAATTTCAGAAGGCTTTGCTCTGTCTATCTCTCCAGCCTGTCAAGTTCCTTCTGCAGGGCTACACAGCACTCTGGGGTATTGGCCATTTCTGCTAGCTTTGTGTCACCCCCAAACTTGCTGAAGGTACACTCTGTCCCTTTATGCAAGTCATCGACGAATAAATTAAACAGGACTGGACCCAATATTGACCCTTGGAGAGCACCTAATTACTAATTACAGCACTGCAGCTAGACTCTGTAGCTGATCACAACCCTCTGAGACCTTCCATTCATACAGTTCTTCACCTCACAGTCCATTCTTCCAGCCTGCCCCTCTTAAGTTCTTGGCTTAAATTTCAGGTCCCCCTCCAGAATCATTTAGGCATACAGTCCTCAAGTCATATCATAGATTCATAGATTCATAGAACAGTTCAGGTTAGAAAGGACCATAAAAATCCTCCAGTTCCAACCCCACAGACGTGGACAAGGACACCTTTCACTACACCATGTTTCTTAGAGCTCCATCCAACCTGGCCTTGAACACTTCCAGGGATGGGGCCTTCATGAGTCCTCTGTGCAAACTGTTCAAGCATCTTGTCACCCTCACAGTAAAGAATTCCTTCCTACAACCTGTTGTAAACCTGCCCTCTTTCAGTTTGTCCCCTCTGTGTCCTTGTAAAAATCCTTCTCCTGTTCTGCTGTAAGCCCCCTTTAGGTAATGCTTCTTTAAGGTCTTCCTGGACCTTCTTGTTCTCCAGGCTGAACAATCCCAGCTCTCTCAGCCTGTCTTCATATTAGAGGTGCTCCAGCCCTCTGAACATCTTTGTGTCCCTTGTCTGGCCTTCTTCCAACATTCCTCCATTATAGCTGTCAAATCCACAGAATTGTCTTGGCTGTCCCAGGACAAAGCCAGTGGCATAGGGGCTTAATAGTTAGCGGCAAACTGAAGCCTTTTCACTACTCTGGTAGCAAACTAATGTTCTCATGAAACAACAACAAAATAGCAATGATAACTTAAGCACAGACAATTCTTTTCCAATCCAATAGAATCATATTTGGTCCAGGATGAAAAAGGATGCTGAAATGCCTTATCCTAGATTTTACACAATTTTCAATGCTAATGGAGACTGTATCAGAACCCTAAGTGTGCCAACAAGCTCTGATGGACCCAACCAGGCTGTAAAGATCTTTCTCTGTAATCCTGTTCTACAGGTGCTGCCCCTGCCAGAAGTTTGGTTACCGGTGTTCCAGGTCATCTCTGATGTACTGCAACTGTGTAAGCCTGGATCAAACTGCTGGAAGAATCATGACGTTGTAAAAAAGGAGCAGCAAGAGCACATCTTTGGAATGTCCAGCTATTGTCCTTTACCCAAAGGGGTTTCATTTAACTCCAGGCCCCTAGCTCTTGCCTGACCTTGGTTACCAGGACACTTTATTTGGCTTTGCTGATCCTGAAGCTTTATTACATATACATTACTACATACAGTGGTGTGTCCTGGAGCACAGGTGTTGCTATAAGGCTTAAGGATAAACTTCCATAACTTCCCAAGGTGATTTTGATTTCTGGAGGATGATTTTCATTGACAAAGAGTAATTATTTTAGAGGTCTCTGCAGGGTTTTTTATTGCTTCCCTTTCCACCACCACCCTCCACTCCCCATTAGACTATGTTTTTCTCCACTTGGCAAATACACATACAGAGTGTATTTTAAACTAATGATTAAAAGCTGTGCTTTATGGGTATAGGCCACCTTCTCACACACAAATTAACTATTTATTTCTATTAATATATACCAGGAATGCAATGGATATTAAAGTGTCATTTTGGAGATGTAAAACTATTTAAAAACTAAAGTTAAATTAGTCAATTATATTCACCCAACTTTCAGAGGTAAGTATGCTTTTCCCATCTGTGTTGGTTTTGCATAGCCTGGTTTTTGGTAGTGGGGGGGACCACAGAGGTGGCGTCTGTGAGAAGCTGCTAGAAGCTTCACCAGGCCTGGCAGAGCCCATCTGTGATGGCTCTGAAGATGGACATGCTGCTGGCCAAGGCTGGGCCAGTTGGAGAGGTTGGGAATGCCTATGAGATAACATATTTAAGAAGAAAATCAAAACAGAGTGGGGTACACACAGTTTTTCTTCTAGTCAGAGGAGGAGGTGAGAATATGTGAGGGAAAACAACATGGCAACACCAAGGTCAGTGGAGAAGGAGGGGGAGGAGGTGCTCCAGGCACCACAGCCAAGATTCCTCTGCAGGCTGTGGTGAAGACCATGGTGAAGCAGGTTGTCCCCCTGCAGTCCATGGGCCAATGTGGGATCCAGAGATCCACCCGCAGCCCATGGGGGAGGTGCCCAGGCCAGAGTGGGTGGATGCCTGGAGGAGGCTGTGATCCAGTGGGAGACCTGGTGGGGAGAGAGGGCCCTTGCTTCCAGGCTGGAGCAGCCTGTCCTTGGAGGACTGCACCCCGTGGAAGAGTGACCCACAGCAGAGCAGGTTTGGGAGGACAGTTGCCTGTGGGAGGCACTCATGTTGCAGCAGTTTTGGGAGGACTGCTGCTTGAGAGATTTGGAGCCACAATTGGAGAAGTTCATGGAGAACTGTTTCCCATGGGAGGGATCCCAAGGTGCAGCAGGGGAAGGACTGCTCTCTCTGAGCAGCAGAAGAAAATCTTGGCTGACGAACTGGCCAAACATCCATACCCTGTCCCCCTGTGCTGTCAGTGGGAAGGAGGGACAGGTTGGGAGAAGAAAAGGTGTTTTGAAGGGCTTGTTTACTTCTCATATCCTCCTCTGATTTTATTTGTAATAATTCACTTTGTGCCTTTAAATTGAGCCTGTTTTGCCCTTGAAGTGTTTTCTCCCAGTCCTTATCTCAACTCATGAACCCTTTGTTGATTTTTTTGTCTCCTCTGCCCAGCTGTGTCAGGGGAGGGTGAGTGAGCAATTTTCGTGGGTGTATGGGGTTTGGGCAGTGTCAAACCATGACACCATCATACAATCAACTTAGTTAGAAAGTAGAGATTTAGTTAATGTGTGTAAATTGTCAAAAAAAAAAAAAAAGAAAAGAGAAAAGCCTATTCAAAATTTTCTTCATCTATCAAGGGAACAATAATTTACACAATGCATGATGGAATTTAGGAAATTATAAGAAGTTATAAAAGAGATATTACAGGAAGCCCAGGAACTGAACCATTTCATTTGATTCATGGAGGAAAAAAAAAGGAAAAAAACCCTAAACCAGATTCTGTAGTTAAAAACCCGCCACTAACTACCCTGATTTTCATCAGAAAAGGCATTGAAATATAGCAATTGTATTATTAAGGAATAAAAATAAATTTCTCCCAAAGTGAATAACCCAATTTTGAAAAACATCACAATTCACTCTTTTCATTCCTTTAATGCATTACATGCTTAATAGAGAGAATAAAAGCAACTTCCTATTTAACATTGTCCTTTGGTGTTCTCATAAAATGACTCCATACTCTACTCCCCTTTCATCCAGTTAATCATTTGCAGGCTCAATTTAGTTCAAAATTTGTTTATGCCACATTTTTTCTGATCTTTCTATGAGAGAGTATTAGAAGATGATTCTGCAGCTACGACAGATAAAAACCTTAAACCTAATGTTCTTCAAAAATTAGGTTTCCTTTTAGAAGGAGGGGTAAAAAAATGCAGTTAATAGCCAGGAACATTGATTTTCACCAGTGTGAGTCCTTCCCTTCCTACAGTCTACAGTTCTTCATGAACTGCTCCAGCATGGGTC
>WEIT01005618.1:0-19744 GCA_013389985.1 Dryoscopus gambensis
TGTAATACTACAGAATATAAATTAAACCATCCTACCTCCCTTTTCTATTGTCATGGCAAATCTGTTCAAACTGTTTCCTTTGGTAATGAATGGGGAGAATGCGTTGTCCTCTGGACATTTAAATGTCTTTTTATTACAGGTTGCTGTCTGTTTTACACACTGCACTATAATTTCTTTCAAATAATTTCTCTAGAATTATAGTTTTGTGCTGACATTGATTCATGCATGTTTACTTGTGCACTTCAATTTGCTTACTCCTAAATATATATGTGTAACATACAGGGTTTGTGTGTGAGATGCTTCTTCTAGAGATTATATTAGCAACAAAATAGTTGGGATATCTGAGAAAATGCAGTTGCACTATAGGAAATAAAATATTTGGTGTTCTCTTCTGTGAGGGAAATTGATGGAGTTCTGTGAAAAGGGAAAGTTTATTCTAATAGATGTGGCAAATTAAAAGATTTAAAAAGTTTAAATTTGTTAGTAATCACAAACACCAAGATTATTTGGTAATCAAAAATGTGGTTCAAAATGAAAGATATGTTTTTACTATTTATATAAATAGTAGAAAATACCACAGTTTTCTTTAAAACTTTTACCGTTCTACCATCTCTGGCTGTTACTCTGTGTTTATTTATGCTTTTAGAGATTGGTAAGATTCGAAACAGATAGTGCCACAAGACATTGCAGGGGAAAATAGACTATGAGAGCACTTTCATAATGAATTAAATTTTAAAAATCATTACTTAGGGATCCAAAAGGGAATTTTTTTCCTTCACTTTAAGATATTTTCATTCTTACAACCATATTGGAGTTGGTCATTGAACTTAAATACTTTGCAATGTTTTTGTAGTTATTGAGAATTTTTTCACAAATAAATTCCCAAACCACCTTCCTTGCCGTATCTCAAAACTAAAGATAGCGTAGGTATCGTTGCAGGCCTCTATTTGACTATGTCATGACTTACTGTTAGGATATTGCTAGCACATAACTGGTTTATAAAATTTAGATACCTTACATAGCTCTAGTAATCCATATATTTTGATTGGTATGTAAATCTGGTCTTTTAATGTCTCTTGTCTAACTAAGCTCTATAAAATTCACAAGTTATTACTTTTCTTTTCTTCCTTGCTACTTCCACCTATGTCTAAATGAGGATGCATTTAGAATTCTGTGGAAACAAGATGTGCAAAATTTTTGCAACTTGTTCTTTAAGCAATAAGGAGAAAATAATAAAATTATTCGGTCATGGGACTAATTGAGTAGATGAAAACAATTTTGGGATATGTAATTCTGTCATCAAAAGATGTGCTGGATGTTTTAATGCAGTTCTTCACAAATCAGGTGACATACTGTCTGAAATGTGTGAAGACATGTCAGAGAGAGAGGGATAAAGGTGGTACAGAGCTTTTGTTTGTTCCACAGAATTTCAGATATTATCCTTGCAAAAAAAAAAAAAAAAAAAAAAAAAAAAGAGACCTGTTTGCCAAGTTTGAAAGGAATGTGAAGCAATGAAAGAACAGTATGAACTACCCTTGATTTCATGGATTTCAAGCTCCAATACAACTGATGACAATCAAATCAGATTATTCAACTCTATTATTATTTAGCAATTGATATAAGAACAGAAAAGAATGTATCATAATTTGATAGTTTACATCATTCCTCCCTGAAGTGTTTTCCTGAGAAGACAGGCACTCAGCTTTCAGAATTTGCTCACTGAAAGATGTGTAAGGAATTAAATTAATTCCTTTGTATGAGACTGAATATCAGTGAATTAATTTGGCTCAACACAAGTGATAACAATCAGAACGCAGGAAAAGTTTGTATGAGTTCATTTAAACATTGGTGGTGGCCATATTCAAACTCCCTGTTGTAAGGGCCTTACCCTAACCATTGTGACCCCCAGCTAGTGGAGGTCCAACTCATGTGTGCCTACAGGCAACAGAGAGCCTGCCAGTATCACAAACAATTTGGATTGTCCAAGTAAGGCTCCTGCTTCTCTCCATCAGAGCGTTTAGGTGCTTTCTTGGTGGCTGCCTTCACACACAAAGAGGGAAACTGCCTAGAAACAGGGAAGAGTAAAGCAATTGTACGTGACACATAATGAAATTCAGAGTTATGTAGTAGCTGGTCAACTCCTCTGGTCAGCTTAGAGCCTCATCAGTGAACCCAACTCTGAGGGTAGGCAGGTGACAGTGGGGGATTTGTACTACAGCCAAGGCATTTAGTGGTTGCTTCCACAGCTGGAGAGGTGTGTTCTGGCTGAGCAACCTGATTCTTTTTGGTACTTGTCTGTACAATGTGCAGCAATGTGGTCTTGCTCTCTATGCTGGGTTCCTATGCACTATTCAGTGCAAACAAGCTGAAGACTTGTGGGTGGAAGAGGAGAAGGGTTAGGTGACCTTAGAGAACTACAGGAAATTTCTGGTGTATGAAGACTAACAGAACCTATGGTACCTAACTGATTAGATTTGACTTACTTTGGAAATATGTAATAACCTGTCACTTTGGAGCTTTTTCATTTTTTGTGGCTATTAGATGATACAATTTACAATATAGAAAAAAATCCAGACTGACAGCCCTAACAGACTTTCTTATATTACCTGCAAGGTCTTTGTATCTTTGTTTTTAAGGTCTATTTCCCTTCTTCTATATTCCTGCGCTATGGGAATAGTCTCAATGGAGCTCATAAAAACAGAAAAACAGTTCAATAAATATACACTTTAAACAGTCTTGCCTGTGGGCACAAAATGATCCAGGGCTTGAATTAACCTCAGTTCAGTCACAAAACTGAGTTGTGGCTGGTACCTAAAATGAGTCAGAGTAGCACACAGGCCTTGTCCTGTTAATTTGGTTGGTCATACAAAACCCACCATTCAAGACACAGGACATCTCTTGACATTGCTATTGTTGGGAGATTGTGTTGGGGTTTTACTGAGTATGTAAATAGTGAAATGGGATGGAAAAAGGGCTACTTCTTTCCTTCTTATTTCAGGATTTAGTGTGTATTCTACAGTTAACCACAGAGCAGAAAATGAAAACATTCTATATTTATCTGAATGTCATTCTTTATTTTTGTTTTTGCCTCAGACTTGGCTTTTCTCACTTGACCTAATACCTCACTCAGGCAGTACTGTGAGCACAAACCTCTCTCTTGACTCAGGATGTCTCCACAGTGTTGAGTTTTTCCTCCCAGAAGCCCCCTGTTCTGTAATCCTTGCAATCTGATGTTCCCAGTCCCTCTTCTGTGCCAGTGTGCATCAAGATTCCTTGGTACAGAGGACCAACCCATGTAGTACTCTTCCACTAAATACACATAAATACACATCAGCGTTCTACTGCTTCCTAATCTGCAGGTAGCTTTGGAAAGTCTTATGTGTTTGTCAGCTAGGAAGAAAACAAGGTGAAAAGAAACATGTGCAGGGAGCTCTGCTACACTGGATCTTAATTTTGTTTTCACACAAGATCCTGTACTGTCAGCACTGTGACTTGTTTGTTCATTGCCTTTAATTTGTGTGTCAGCATTACATACTCCAGGATACTGCTAAATGAAAATCCTTTTGGCTAGTCCACAGCAAACTTCTTGCAATCTGTAATGATTTAAGGACAGGGACAAGGCCTGTGGTGTCCCTAAAAGTCCAAAGAATTAGTAGCTGATACCAGAAACAAGCATAAACGGACAAAGACATTTCAGTGAGACTTAACTTGCAACCCCTAGCATCACTAAATGTAGCTTATCAATGGTTTTAATTATCAGAGACTGAGCTTTTCTCTCCCTTTTCCCCTGATGAATGAAATTATCATATTTTTCCAAAATAATGAGTGGTAAACTGAGGTGTTATAGCAAAGACAAAAGATCAGGAATTGTATTGTAGATGTATTTAGGAAGAGGCAAAACTATAGGGTATTATTTTGTTGTTGGGGTTTTTTATGAATCTTGGGGAGTGTTTCTTGTCAGAGGAAAAAATGTTCCCAAAGATGAAGTTTTGCAATACAAACTGAACCAGATTTTGCAGATCAGAGAACCTATCAACTACTCTACATTTGCAGCTTAATTTTATTAGAAAGTCAGCTGTCTGTGTGCTTCATGCTGGTATCCAACTATTGAGATCTTTCTTCATGTCTGTTTCCCTTCCCATTACAAAAACAATCTCATTGTGCTATTTTTATTTTTTTAAATTTATTTCCATGCGTAATTCTTCATAGTAAGTTAATATAGGAAACTGACTTGGAAAGGACACTGTTTATAAAATGACACACCAGAACATTTATATGGCCCTGGGCTGCAGGAGGCAGAGAATGGATGAATATCCTGCAGCTAATTTGGCCATTATATCGTGGATGGCAGGTTGCCAGTAGCAACTGCAGCAGAGTGTCAGTGTCTTCCTCTGTGCAATAAAACAGAGAATATTTGCACTTTCTGAACCATCTCAGGGGGATTTGTGGCAGAGTTTGGAGGACTTGAAGTGACAAGAGATGGAAGTAGATAAGCTGCTTGCTTGCAGGTTGTACGCCAACCTGTCCTTCTGTTGGCTCCTCCAGGCCCTGGCACCACTGACGCTTTTTTTGCCCTTCTTTCTAGAACATTTAAAAGAGAAGCTGGAGGAATACATGGTCCGTTTTGCCAAGGTGAGGATCGTGCGTACCAAGAAACGAGAAGGGCTCATTCGGACCAGGCTGCTAGGAGCCTCACTGGCTAGAGGAGAAGTCTTGACATTTCTGGATTCCCATTGCGAAGTCAACGTGAACTGGCTGCCTCCCTTGCTTAGTAAGTGCATGAGAGTTCATCAGACATTAAAATCAGAACATGCAACCAACAATTGAGGCTATGTCCTACAGTAAGCAGGACTTACACTGTATCCAAGTGTTTGGAGTTATGCTGTATGTTATGATGTATGAGAGAGAACTCCAAGAAATGTGAGCAGCTGCATTTTGTTTCTTGAGACTAAAAGACTTGTAAAATCTTGCAGTATTGCTTTATCTTATTATAGTTACAACATACTGTATTATTACTACTACTAAATACACTACTAAATCTAGTATTATGCTATGTCCTTACTATACACCTGAAAGTTTTGTTATGCAGGTATTGTACTCATTCTTAGTTTTCTACATTTCATTAAAATGGTTTTTTGCTGTAAGTATGTCCAAGGCCTCGGTGTTAAATCCAATAGCAACAGCATTCACAACAGGAAGCTCAGAAAGAATGACTTGCTATTGACTGCTTTGCTGGATTCCAGCTGCAGCCAGCAAAGCTCCATTAGTTAAAGGAATGGAAAGAATCAATTGCTGAAGTCTAGGATTTCACTTCAGGAAACAATATTCTCTTTATACACACCTGACTACATGCAAAGTATATATACTTTGCAAAGTGAGTGCTTTTTGCTACCATAACCAAAAAAAATTTCCAAGCTGCCTAATAAAGAAATTTGTATTAATTTTAAAAGTCTGCTGTAAGTACACAAAAGGTTATGGTTTCACTAATTAATGGTTATTGTTTCTTGAATTTTGTTCTTAGGACTCTTGGGTCACACAGTAAGCTGATAAAGCATTTGCACTAAGATGTACTGTTCTGCTAATGAGCTATCAGTGGAGACCAAGAAAAATACTAGCAACTAGTTTCTCTTCAGATCAGTAACAAGCTAATTCACAAAATTCCAATTTTTTATTCTTTCTAGCTTCTATATCAAATCACACATACAGTCTTTCCCTTTGTTACCCCTTTGCCCTCAATCACAACATCTGCATTTTTAAAATTAACCTCCATGTTGTCTTCATGTGAAGCACAAATGGCATGAAGGAGCAGAGAGGAATGCAAGTTTCAACAAGGCTTCTACATGCAGCCCCATCAAGTAGGCATTAAGCACTCAAGAGTACTCTTAAATATACAGCTGCCTTTCCTTTGCCTTCTGATTTTGTCCCACTGCACAAAGTATGTTGCCACAAATTTAAAAAAATCTCAAGAAGTTTCTCTTGTGTCCTCTGAAGTCTTTTGCTAGGTTACAGCAGTAACGCTTCAATTTTGCAAACTTAAACAGGAGAAAATTGCAAGTTGCAAAAACAGTTCCTTTTCTTTCTTTCTCATCTGAGAGGAATAATAGTATCATTAAGATTGGAAAAGACCTGAAAGACCATCAAGTCCAATCTTTGATCTAATACCATGACCAGTAAACAATATAACCAATATAGCCATGTCCACTCATTTTTTGAATACTTCTAGGGATGGTGAGCCCACCACTTCCCTGGGCATCCTGTCCCAATGCTTAACTACTCTCTCAGTGAAGAAATTTTTCCTAATCTCCAATCTGAACCTCCCCTGGTGCACCTTGAGGCCAGTTCCCTTTGTCTTATCACTGGGAGAAGAGACTGACCTCCACCTCAGCACAACTTCCTTTCGAGCAGTTATAGAGTGATAAGGTCTTCCCTGAGCCTCTTTTTCTCCAGGCTAAACAACCCCAACTCCCTCAGTTGCTCCTCATAGGACTTGTCCTCCAGACCCTTCATCAGCTCCATTGCCCTTCTCTGGACACGCTCCAGCCCCTCAATGTCTTTCCTGTATTGAAGGTCCGAGACCTGGACACAGCACCTGATGTGCAGCCCCACCAGCACTGAGCACAGGGATCAGTCACTGCCCTGGTCCTGCTGGCCACACTATTGCTGATACAGGGCAGGATACCACTGCCTTCTTGGCTACCTGGGCACAGCTGGCTCATGTTCAGCTGCTGTCAACCAGCACTTCAAGGTCCGTTTCCTCTGGGCAACTTTCCAGATGTATATCTGTAAGCCTGCAGCACTGCATGGGATTGTTATGACCCAGGGGCCTTAGTCCTTGATCCAGCCTGTCCAGATCCCTCCGTAGAGCCTTCCTGCCCTACAGGAGATTGACACTTCCAACCAAATTGGTGTCATCTGCAATCTGAGTGAGGGTACACTTGATCGCCTCGTCTAGATCATCGATAAAGATGTTAAAAAGTACTGGCCCCAATACTGATTCCCTGGGGAACAACACTTCCAATCTTCCACCAGCCAGATTTAACTTCAGTCACCACCACTCTCTGGGCTGGCTATCAGGCTACTTTTTGATTCAGTGAAGGGTGCACCTGTCTAAGCTGCCAGCTTTTCCAGGAGAATGCTGTGAGAGACAGTATCAAAGGCTTTACTGAAGTCCACGCAGACAACATCCACAGCCTTTCTCCACATCTGCTAGGCAGGGTACCTGCTTATAGAAGGAGATCGTGTTAGGCAGGACCAGACTTTCATAAACCCATCCTGGCTGGGCCTGATCCTCTAGCCTGTGTGATCTCAAGATAATCTGTACCATACATCTAGACAGTTTTCACCCTGTAAAAACTGAAAAATAAATAGAATGGTGACACAGGATTCATAATTGCCGCCAGGTTGCAGTTGGGTATTGAACTCTCAGCCTCAAATCAGAAAGACGGAAAGATGCGGGCAACTGCATCAATGCCCCTTAGTTCTCAAGAGGAATGAGATCTTTCTGATTATACATATAGTAGAATACTTGTAGATAACCAACCAGAGGATCTAGAAATGAATCATGAGGAATACTGATGCACAGAATCAAATCTATTTTACTTTGGAAGAAAAAGTAGAGCATTCCATGAAGGACAAATAGAAAATGAACACACATCTAGAGTGTTCGTATTTTCCCTGTGCCCTGTTTACCTAAAGGGATGAGAGAACTTTCTTATAAAATTTAGATGGCAAATATTTACTATACTGAAATCAGATGACACCTGGCTGCTAATAATAGTAAAGTTAATGTATGTTTTCAAGTGTTTATCTGAAGTTATATCTTGTAATTCACTCAGCACTGCATATGACTGAAAGTCATTCAGAGAAACCACAGTAGAGGACAAGTTGAGTGTTTATTGCTTTGAAGCTGCCCTGTTTTAGCTCTGATTGTATCTGCCATATGTAGTAAAAAATCCTCAACAAGTACATGGTTCAGCCCTGCTCTGGACTGCCAGTCTTCTCTGAGAGGGGCAGCAGTTTCCTCTGTTCCAAACCAGATTTTGTTCAAAATGAGACCTTGAAAGTTAGAGGTTGCGGAGGGGGGTGAGGAAACCAAGAGCAATCACTTAAAGGTGGTTCTCAGAGTTATTTAGGTATCTAATTTATGTATTCAGAATTGACTATCAGCTTTTAGAGCAAAGGAAGACTGAGTTATTTCAGTACTTTTAGGGCGTCTAAATGGCTTTGTGGAGCTGAGCCACAATTGTTTTCAGTTACCATCCTTTGCTTTGTTTTTTTTCCTTAAAAATGGGTGTAAAATGCCTTTATTTTCTTTAAACTTCATTTAGTTTATTTCTTTAGCTTAATAGGCTGTTAAGCTTAGGTAAGACACTCTGAGATAATAGAGAGTTTTGACTGATGCTCACTGAGTGGGCAGCTGTATGATGTAAAAAGGTTGGCAAACACAGCTGTTTGTTGTCATTCCTCAGCAGAAAGATTTGACTTGAGCTTCAGCAACTGACAGTTTAGTGCGGTGTGAAGTCACGGTTATTGCGGGTAAGAAGCTGAGTGGCAAACCAGAAAGGTGCAGGCACATATTTCCTTCTGCTGATGTTACTGCAGGAGCAGTGAGAGGAGAGATGGACAGTAGGTCAGTAGTGACATAGGCTACCAGAACTGGATTTTTTTAAAACAGATTCATTTCCTGACCAAGAATTAAAAATATATCATGATCAGATTATGTTCAGTAAGTTATCAAAACGCCTGCTTGTTATCCATCTTCACAACGTGTATATGATGTATTGCTTGACAGTGAGGAAACTGAGGGTACAGCTACTTATGGCAACTCAGAAAACAAGAGATGAGTTGCTGAGTCACTCAAATGTTGTCACTATCTGTGATCACATATTTAAGTAGAACAATAAAAATATTTGCGTTGAAAAATTGCAGAAATAAGACTATTTTCAATATGGCATTGTTACTTTATCCAGCCCAATTTGAAACAAGCATCTGAAATTAAAGGGCTACCTCTTTGTCATAAAGATGAAACCTATATTTCTGAGACAGTGACTCATCCAATATTGAAAACTTCTATTTATTGCCATTTATGCTTACTCTGCTTGATCCTAAAAGTGCTGAATTCAAATATGTATGTATATATTGGTTAAAAATGCTAGGGAGAAAGCTCTGAGAAATGTTCCCTCTTTTTCCCAGGCTTTCCCTCAAATCCGCAAAATTTTTCCATGTACAATGATGCTTATCTCTTTGTCCTTCCCTTTAACTGAAGCCTTTATGCAGTGAAATAATGCATGGATATTTTCAGACCAATAGGAATCTGTAAGGGGATGAGGAGTAAAGGCAATGGAAGAGAAACTGTAAAGCATTAGAGCTGTGGCTTTCAGTGTCTGCCATTAGGAGCAGGTGGAGCAGTGGCTGATAAAGGCAACAGCTTGTTTGCATGTCTGAGTCTGTCATACCACCACACTTGTGAAATGTAAGCTAGCCCTACAGCCTTTTCTTTCTGTTTCCTAAATTCATACTGGGGCAACATTTAAGCCTAAGTAGTATGTATGTAAAATTCATTCTTTTAGGCATACTGAAGGAAACATTGAGGCTGCAAGTTCGGTTACTCTTGTTGTGCCCAATTACAAACAAGCTGGTTTCATAAAAAGTCAAGATCTTCCTGTGGTTCCTTATCTCTAAAATATTTTGGGGGCTGAGAAGTAAGTCCTGCAGAAACACACTAAAACAGGCAGGTAACACAATTCTTGATAGCTGAAGAAGTGAAGACTGGGCTTGAGCTTGAGCATTGCTCAAATAAATTTCCCCCTGACTATCTCTGCGTGTGACTTGGAGACTTCAAATCCTTCAGTGTATTTAAAGACAGCAGCTTTTAAAGATGAAGAGAAGGATGCTAAAGCATTACAAGTCTACCTTTGACCTGCTCCAGACAAATCAATCCCATTTAGTTTCTCTCCTCCAATCAATTTAGAAGGAGGGGATCAGAGACAGATTGTTATAAGCCCTATAACTATTAGGAGGGCCATCACAGGAAGGAGATTATGTACAAGTGACTTCATATAATGATCACAGATAACACTATACAGTGTGCCAGTGAATGTAATTATATTTGGCAATAGCAACAGTAATGCAGCCATTATCTCTGAGATGAGTTTCCTAGAATTTTGTGAGAGCCTGTGCTTTAAATTTATTTCACTATTAAAGGACAAGGATGTGAAAACCTGCTGAACTTCCAGTCACAGTAATTTCTCACTAGCAGCATTGATCCCTGATTTGGACAGTGTTTCTAAACTTAAACAAATGAGAATAAATATAAAGACTCAGATGTTTTGTGAAAATAATATTTTTTTCTTAAATCCAGTCCCTCAGAAGCATGGAAGCAGAATCTCTGTTATTAATCATTATACCAGTACTACCTGCCTTCCTAAGTGTTCAATCCACACTCAGCCCTCTGGTTATTTTTAGGGTATTATCAAGCATCAGTGAAACCTAAGAAAAAAAAAACCAAAAAACAAGTTTTCCACATAGGCCCTAAAATGTACTAAATAATGTAAAAGATCTAACCTGCCATTCAGAGGAAAAGTTTTATTACACTTGGAATTTTAAGATTTTAGGGTTTTGGGAGGGTTCATAGGTAGTTTTTTACTGTCCTTTCATGTTAACACAGCTACAGGTTTTCTCTGTACTTCCTCATTTCAAACCATTATTCTTCTGCCTAGTTCTTGATGTTTGCCTGTCTTCTTTACTTGTCTTTCTTTTCAGAGGAGCTCTATAGGATTAAGCAATAGGATTCACCAAAGCAGACTCAGGCCCACCGGAGCTTGTGCTAGAGATGGGAATTTGATTTAGCCTCACAGTTCTAATTTTTTTTTTTTTTAAAGCAGAACTAAACTCCTTTCTTTAGAAATCAGGTAAGAATGATGCTGTGGAGCCTTCTTTATAACTCAAAGATTGGTATAAAAAAAAAAGGACACAAGCTCTGTTTTGATCTCAAAGCTGATGTGCACTGCAGCCACAGGAACGTGACTGAATGGTTGCAAGGGCCAAGATTCACATTTAGGAATAAATCTCTCTCGCAGGGGCTTCCCATACACACTCCCCACAGATGAAGGAGTATTTTTACCATTCGCTTGCTGGCTTGTTCCATAGCTGACAGACTGGGGACAGCTCAGAGTAGCAATGTGAGAGAGATACAGATGAGTGGACTCCTGTGGGTCTCACAGGGATATGCTTCCCTTTAAAGAACCATAAATACTTCTAATCATTGCCCAACTGCATTAATTCTACTTTAAATAAGGTTTGATACAGATTTGAAAAATGAAATTATGTGGGGGGCCACAGGGCACAAAGCAAACAACCTTCAAACATCAGAAACCTGTGGGATTCACTTTGCAGTAATATGATAGATGGCTTGACTAGACATGCCGTTTCCTATTTTCTACTTTCATTTTTCAGACCAGATTGCACTTAACCACAAAACCATCGTGTGTCCTATGATCGATGTCATTGACCACAATCACTTTGGCTACGAGGCACAGGCGGGGGATGCCATGCGAGGAGCTTTTGACTGGGAAATGTACTACAAAAGAATACCGATTCCTCCAGAGCTCCAGAGAGCTGATCCCAGCGACCCCTTTGAGTAAGTAGCGATAAAGGGGAGAGTGGGAACATGAAGAAGGCCAAGCAAAAAATGTAACTGTAGCAGAATCCAAGCCCAGGCATTTCCATGTAGGCCACTTTCTGCTAATGTGTAATAGAAAGGTAATAGAAGAGAACAGCTTTTATACAGGTTTATAAAACCTTAAAACCAGGAAAAAGATCGAGGCAACAATTTGCAGAATTCACAAGCTGTGCCTAGAAACACAACCTGGCTCAGTGATTGTACATAAAAGAAACAAGTATATACTTGTAGTAAAGTATTGGCATCAGACAAGAAGTGATTACAATTACAGGTGTTCTGTTTATTTCACAGAAATTTATTTTTTAAATTCATTTATTTAATGGTTTATTTGCTGGATGTTGATGCAATATATGCATTGGCAGTTGAGTCCACGTTATGCCAGCAGATGCTGTGCTTATAACAGTGATATGGCTGCTGTATATGCTGTGCTGGAACTTAAACACAGAGCTGTCAAACCTGAACAGTGTCAAGATGATTTGTAAATAGCTTTAGATAAGACAACCTCTGATCCCAGTATTGTAGAGATCATCTCATTCACAGGAATGATCTGCTTTTCACATAGGTGCATCCTTTTTTCTTATCTTTTCTTATAATTATTCTCATGTAAGGATCACCTAGGATTAATCCTTAGCAAAAGAGAAAGGACAGACAGACAGACAGACATAGTTCTAATGTGGGAAGGTCTCCAGATCTCTCACGCAGGCACATCCTAGCAGGGCTGCCAGTGGGGCAGGCTCTGGCACTCATTAGCCCTGGCTGAACCTCCACACTGTAGGTTATGGCAGTTTGAAACTTTGTAGGGGTGTCTCAGCCTAGTCTTAGGCTGCAGCCCCGCATTGCCAGCCAAAGCCTGCCCAGACAGTGGGTGGATTTCCCCGCCTCAGCTGCATTGGTTCTGTGTTACAACTCCGGCTCCCAAACCCCCTCATTGGATTGTATCCCAGTTGTGTCCTCCCCTCTCCCTGTCCATCATTGGTTCCCCTTATGTTACCACCCCCCTTGAAAAACGGGCTGCCCGCCCATCTCAGAAAAAGTCTAGTTCTAAGTTCTTCGGATAAACAGCTTCTTGAACTGAGTCCTTGCTGCCTCCTTTGTTCTTGGGACGCTTTCTGCCTTGAAATCAGGCTCCCTGGGGCGAGCCACACCGAAGAGGGAAAAAAGCGCCTTTTCCCACCCGGCTCGGAGATTCTCCCCTGCGTTTCCTCTGCTGCCTGCTGAGCGGCGAGGACGCTTGGGAGACGTAGCTGCGCTGCCTCTGCCTTGTGAGCTCGACCGGGAAAAACCCAGGAAAGCGTTCAAAACTTCAGCATATTTCCCTTCCCAAAGCAAAACCTGGAAACAATAGCAATAGAAGAATTGTGTGTCTGACCCAGAGTCTGCACTATTTTGAAGTAATGGATGTAATTCATGCAGAAGTTGACCCTAATATCCAGGGAGTGACCAGCTCTGTATAGGGAAGAGTAGGTAACTGTGACGTTTGTGGGCTTATTTTCATTATTCTACTTATTCCTTTTTAGTTATTTCCATCCAGGCCCTTCAGTCTTCATCTTGCATTAGCGTAAGTGCCGATGAAGTACTTTACAGGTGCCAATGTGACCACTTTTTACTGATCAAGTAGGAGCTTCAGGCAAGCCCTGCCTTAGCCTCAGATTTTTGGCACCTAAAAATCACTCCAGCCTGCAAATTCTAAGGATGGCAGATCAGGTTTGTTATAAAATGAGTTATTTATTGAATAGACAGGCAATAACAGACAAAAGGCCTTAAACAGAGTTACTTACCACACAGCATAAAACAAAGAGAACTAGTAGATTACATAAAACAGTGCAGGATATCAAGGTACCTATATTAAAGCTAGCAAAGAACTAGTATAGATTAGGAGTCAATGTAATTTACTACCAAAATAACGATAGTGTACAGAGTCCTTTCTCGCAGCTCCCAGGAGAGTAACCACAAGTAGGCATCCCAGCTTTGGGGAGAAAGCCCCACGCATTTCCAGGGAACATGCAGAAGGTTTCTGCTTTGTGAAAGTTTGGTGTAGCTTTTATAGTTTGTAAAGTGAACGGTCAGTCAGAAATTCCAGCTTATCTTTCCAAATCTCACTTCCACAGCAAGATATCTATTGACAGCTGGAAGCATTGCTTTCATGGCGCCAAAATAACTCACTACAAGACAAGCTGTCTTGATTGAGTCAGTTCACCAGTTAGCAAGCTCTTGTGAGGCGCAAGATGCCCTGAGTTATTTCACCAGCTAACACGCAACAGATAAGCTCTTGTGAGGGGCAAGATGCCCTGCTACACCACTCCACAACATAGATGCAGATAGTGCAATCACAAAACACTCCAGAGTTGCTAGAGTTTCCATTGCTATAATTCTTCTTGGTGCTCTGAGCAGTTGTAGTTTCTTGGCACTTAGTGAAAGTAACCATTTGTATAATTTGGTTCAGCATTCAAAGTCTGTGTATAAGTAAAACTTCAGTTCAGCATAGTTGCAGCATTGCCTACCAGCTGTTTCACATTTGCCGTTTGTAGTACGCATCTTGTAGTATCTTGTCTGAAAGACAAGAGAGGCCATGAAGAGGAATCACTCATAGGAAACTTTCTAGAAAGACGAGGTTTTGTGCAGTACAGAACAGATGTGGTGGTTTTGCATGAACTGCTGTTCCACTCAGCATGGCAGCAGTTGATACCCACCTTGCCCTGCCAGCGTAAGACACAGGCAGATAAATGGCTTCTCAAGGAACAACATATAGGACAATGCAGCCTATAAATCTCTTGTAATAGGAGTAGTTGTCAGATGGAAAGGCTTCCCAGTTCTTACACAAATCAGTGAGAGTCTTCCTTTGTTTTCCCCACAACAGGATGCGCATCAGAGCGATGCAGCTGGAAAAGCAGCATTGCACATGGAACTGTCGTGTCTGTCCCCACACATGCCAGCAGGACTGAAGGCTGGCTGAGCTAGGACAATATGCTTGCTTAAAAGTACCCTCTGGCAAATGGGAATAGAAATGTTTTAAATAATCGGTACAAATTTTGCTTAGGGGAGAAATTGTTTTCTAATTCAAAGTCAGTACTGCTTCTCTCCTAGGGCCTTCTCTGCTGAGACCTCAAGTTTTTAATACCTTGCTTACAACAAATACAGTAAACGTTGCAAACCTTTTTACCTATCAGTAGCTTAATTGACCAAGACAGCTTCTATGGAATTAAAGATACAAAACAGTTTTCCTTTAAGTACATATACACTAAAACTAGAAATTGCTTCAGCCAGCACCATAATTATTATGTTACTATTTTGTAAGCAGTAGGGATATTTTAAAATTTAGGTTAAATATTTTACTGTTGGTATCGTAATAGTTTTATTTCTTGCCAGCAGAGTCAGATCTGAGATGATCCCTAATGAACTGGAAAATTGCCAGCATTTTTAGTAAAACACCAGCAAATAACAGATACATGATCCAAAAAGTGTGCTGATGAGTTTTTCCCCTCACTTAAAATGCCAACGCAGTATATGTGTGAAGCAGAAAAGGTCACATCAGCCTAAGACATAATGTACATAAAACCAGATCAAACTACAGAAGACCTAAGAGCAGTCGTTGTATTATCTGCATGGTACATTTGCTTTCTGTCTGCACATGATCAAAGAACTGCTGCAGCAGACACCAGCAGTGTGTTTGCAGCTGACAAACCAACTGAAGTGTTGGCAGGTAGGCTCTTGGTATGACTGGAGCACGGTGCTTACTAAGCTCCAATGCCAGCTCAGCCAGTGTACTGGAATTAACCTTTTCCTGCATTCTAATTTTTTGAACTCTATTCCACTGTGGTCAGTTTTGATCAGGTGCTCTCCCATTGGATGCCATCCATCTCAACATAGTCTTCCAGTTCAAAATCCCTCTTGACATTCTCATCCATTTGTGGTGTGCATGTAGTCGTGGTTTATTGTTCCTATACCTGCAGTGCAGCTTGGGGCGGCATCTCCATCCTTTGCTGTGACAGAACTTGGAGCTTCACTGCAGCTCTCAGCTTTTTCTGATGAACACTGTCACCCATTGTCAGGCCCTCTGCAGTTGTTCACAACAAGTAGCTTTACACCAAGATTTGGCTTGATGTTTACGACTTTTGGACTGTAAAACACTCTCAAAAGCTTCCAGTGTCAAATTCAGGTACAGATGATGTACTAGCACCAACCGGAGAGTCACGTGACAAATTTGTAACTGCACTTGGATCAGGCGGCATTCATCCACAAATTTTATCAGTTTGGTTCTCGTATAGTTCGTCACTGGCCATACCAAATTTCCCATAGGTTTCACTGAACTGAACTACAGCCATATAAAATGTATTTTCAGTCAAAGCTCCCATGTGAATTATTGGATATTTTTCTATGCTGATTGTAGCATATAGGAAAGTTTAACAACTATTCCATAAATGGATTTCATGTAGCTTTTAAGATTAGCGATTTTTTTGAAAGATGTGTGTGACTATTTTTCAGGATATATTGAGTCCTGACAGGCATGGAAGCTGGACTTCTTCCCAGTAAGGCTGCGTTCTCATCCAGACACTAAGTCTGTGAACTCCTTGATTTCCCTTTTTCATGTGCCACAGAAACAACAGAAGTTTTATATTGCATTCAACTGATCTGTCACAGATTCAATGATCTGTCACAGATCATCACACTGACTGTAGTGATTTTTGTCTTGCAGTTTGTGTACAACTACCTGAATATACTCTGAAGAGTGCTTCATGCTATTTTCCTCTGCTGCATCTGGGGTTGTGGAAACAATTCAAATTGGTGTTCTGATGCATGGTGGGAAATTGTCAGACAATTGTGGAATCATGATCATGTCATGATGATGCTCTCTGCTTTGATCCCAGGATCAGTGATCATTCAGCAGAACTGGAGATGATTTGGGACATTTTCTTCTAGCCTATAAGCAGGAAGGACCAGAGATGTTTATCTGCTTTGTGGCAAGGGTCATCTTGGCTTATCATCTCCTGCTGGTTTGTTCCTCTGTCACGGCAGAGGTTTGAGAGCATGCCCTCACAGGACACATAGGTTTGGGACGTAAGAGCGTGCTCCTCTGTGGCTTTTTCTTTCCATGGTGCAGGCACTCTGGGCTCCAGTGGAGTTTGCCTAACCCAAGCAATCGCCACTTAAACTAATAGGATAACCTTGTTACTATAATGGACTGTGATATACAACATGTCAGTTTATATGGTTTAATGGCCTGTCTGAACTAAAAGCTCTGTGGAAGTTCAAAGTGGAGGTTTGATATGCTCAGGCCTGCTGGGGATGACTGCTCTTTATTCCTGGCAGCACTTACATTACATCAATTCATGTTATCACATGCCTGATCTGAAAACCAGCATCAGTGTCCATTCATGCCAGCAGCAACATACTTTTAACAAGGCAAAAAAACATCAGTTCAACTCAAAAAACTATTTAGAAGGGGCTGTAGAGCTCCTTAGTGCAGTTTTATGATGGTGTAACTTTATGATGCAGGAAGGAGAGAAAGGTGCAGGTGAGACCTAACAATATTGCTGTTGAATTGCAACTCAGGATGGAAAATGTAACCAATGAGAGAGTTGTGCTATTTACTGGATGCCACTACTCCTAGCACCTATCTGAGGAAGTCAGAAGTGTTTTGGTGTGTGGCCACTCTCTATTCTCCAAGAGTTCTTTGCCTTCCAGTGCAGAGCTGTAATCTCCAGACCTTCCTGAAGTGAGACAAAGCTGAAGAGTCATGCAACTCTAGCAAAGGACTAGGACAACAGTTTTGCAAATACTGAGCTATTCAAGCAAGTAGAAACAACTTTGTAACATCTGACATTTTAGTTCCTATACTCAGTTTCCTACTTATAATATAGAAATAGAATCACGCCACCATCGCAAGGCTCTCACAGTAATAGGAGTCCCTTATGTTTAATGGATATACTTTTGGATAAAATTTTGGACATGCTCAAGGGATAAAACTAGGTGATCAGTACATTTTTCTTTTCCCTTGCATCACAGGCTCTCAAGCTTGAATGTAATTTATGACCCTAATGTAGCTAGTTGTGTGTAAGATTGGAAGGTTACTTGTCATTTTCTGTTGAATTGCATATCTAAAATTACATTATTATTTTGCAAACTGTTATCAGGATGCTCTTTTACTTGAATTTGATATACTCTCAGAAATACTCTTTTTCTGCAGCTCCTTATTTTCAGTATTTAAATGCATACTTTTTACAACATGTTGGTGCAAAGAAAGTCTTTGCTAAGACTGCATTTCAAATCTGACAAGTACTTTTACAATTTTATTATCATTTTCTGAAGTTCAGAAAGTGCTTTGGACAATGATTTCTGTTCTATAGCTCCCAGTGCTTTATAGTCTATGTCTTTTATGGCTGATTTCTGCCTATAAACATAATCATAAAACCTCTCACAACCAGAAACAATCATCTATTTTTTTAAAGCCTGAGTATAATCTACTGTTTTGAACTGTGCTATAGGAATGTTTTATGCAAAGACATTATTCGACAGTGAAGCAGTCTCCAACCAGTGTGGGTTTGTGTAAGTTACGATCTTGATTTATTGTTTTGACAAGTTATGGTCTGTAAAAGACTGTTAGTGGAGATAACAATAGTGGATATAAAAATAGCTTTTACAAATTGTCATCCACACATGGCTCCTTGAAATCCCAGATTTTTTTTCAGTGGAAAATACCAGCACTAACACAGACTTTGTGAGTATGCATTTTCTCATACTGAATCAAATCCTTTGATAGGATTTCAGTGTAGAGGTTCTGTACAACCAGTACATTTTCTCTGAGGACCAGTGCAGAAGAGAACTCTATAGAAAGTGTAACTTGTGAGAATAAAAAAAAAAACAAGGATAAAAATCTGCCGCTGGTTTAATTTTAGTTTTCAACCAAGGAAATCAATCACTAATCAAGTTCTACATGCTATTTGAATTGGGTAGATTCAGATTTGATACACCACCTTTCACTGAAGTGGCCATAGTGGCTCATGCCACCCAAGACAAAGGAGTACTAATTTTGTTCCTAATGCCTAAACTTGTATTTCCAATTTTCTTTAATACTTGGGGCATCATATTCAGCATAAAAATGTAAACATCTTGAATGTAATGCTTCTAGAGCTGTTAGCCTGCTACTTCACAAGTATTAACTTTGGAGCTTGACAGTCTATACGCCCATATGCTGGTGCAGATTCATAGAATGGGTCACCAGAACTACCAGTAATTAGAAAATTAAGTAGCTTCTGGGCATGATTTTAATATGTCTTTACATAAAAAAGACTAGGATGCTGGCCAAGAAGACAGAAATATGTTGCTCAGTGCATACAGGTGAGCTATTTAAAACTATCACCATACTGTTGATACAGATGGCTTCAAAACTATAAAATCACGTCTGAACAGTTTTCCATAAAGAAAAATAAATCACCTTTTTAAAGCAATTATTTCTATTCTTAATTAAGTGTTTTTAAGCCATTTTCTCTAGAACTTTCATGCAGAATTTGGTGACACCTATTGGTTCTAAGAAAGAAACCCAACACCCTTCTCTTACATTTTATAATGTTTATCACCATAAATTTGGGACCTCTGCATCCACTTTGTTATTGTGATTTATTTAAAGAATGATCTATTGCTGTCTAAAACCTCAGTCTAGTGGTGCGGTTGCTTCCAACAGAAGAAAGAACAAAGCCTGAACCAATAAATTTTATGGGATCACTCTGTGCCAAACCACTTTCAAATCTGTACATTGATGCAAGTTCCATACATGCTCATGGACCCAGGTTTATTAATACTCTTTAGCATCTGTCCAGTGTGAGCAGCTGGTGTTGGGTGGGGCGTGTGTGTCATTTACCCCTTGCTCTGCAGGGTCTGCAGGAACTCCACCTGTAACACAGTGCTTTTCCTACAATGCTCATGGCTCTTTTTTCAGAGGCAGTGATCAACTAAGCATGACATAGAAGCATCTTTACCTGTCACTATATACCTTGTGATTTTTTTGACTCTGCATGGAATAGTTCTGACTGTCCAGCTACCTTGGTGTAGCCCTGAGGTGATGAGATT
>WEIT01005619.1:11142-30716 GCA_013389985.1 Dryoscopus gambensis
TTTACACCTCAGCTTTCTCACAATAATTTCACAAGCCTTGAGAGTGAAATTTTTGCAGAGCCACACATCCTGGTCTCATTCTAATCCCACAGAAGTCAGTCATATAATTATTACTTAGCAGCAAAGTTATGAACATTTTGAAACATTTCTCTCTCTTCCTCACCTCATGCTTTACAGAATTGTATTTCTCACCTTGTAGTGACATTACAAAGGCAAATTCAAACACCTTGAATGTTCAGGAGATAGAAGAATGGAGGAAACCATAAAATGAATTCCTTAAGATTGAAAAGCTGAGTTGCATTGAGCTGAACAATAAAGGAAACATTAAATCACTACGCTTGTTTAGTAATACATCCAGGTGTTCTGGAGAGATTTTAAACTACAAAGCTGACAAAATACCAAGCAATATCAGCCCACATGTTGAAAGATATTTTAAACCTATGAACAATACCAAAAATGTCATGGTCATTGATGTAAATTGAGAGAAATTACATCAAAATTAGTGAGAAAATGGAAAGGAGCGATGCTATGCTAAAATTAAATCAATTTACTTAGATTATACCTTCCTCCCATATGAACAAACACATATCCTATTTTGCTGAGCAAAATTTTTACACTGCTTTTAGATTCCATTGACCATGCAAGTTAGATAGTATGGGGTAAAAACCAGGTTGACAAAGTTTATTTGGCCTTGTGACAAAGTACTTCACTATGACTAGTACTTCACCCTATAGCTTCAGGGTAAAAAAGCAATGTGGATTTAAAAAGTAGCTTAGAAAGCAAAGAAGAGGAATACACAGGAAATCCTCAACATCCAGTTAATTCACAACCTTCCACCAGACATCCGTTTAGGAAAAGATACTGGCTGAGAGTTTCAAAGGAGTCCAAGGAGCTTCAGTTACTGATTAGTTACTGAAGCTAACGGAGAAAGGAACTGAGATGCTTGTATGTTTCATAGATGCCAGGGCACAAAGTAACATGATTAAGTGATTAAACTTAAGTGGATATGCGATAACAGTCACAGTTCATTTAATTTCAGATTGTGAGTCATGTTTTCTAGATTCTGGCCATTCTCACTGATCTCTAAAATTTCAGTTGCTTCATATTCAGTCAAGACACCAAATTCTAGGCCTCTTTCCTCAGATCACACCTCACTAACACAGAGAATAACAAGGCTATGGTCCATGTAAATAATCCTTACATTCTTCCTGCCTTTTTGCTTGGATGGCACTAATTCTTGGGTAGTTTCTAATCCATCAAATCACATGAAATTCTTCAGTGCAGCACTCTTATCTAGCCAACAACTCCACATGTGGGATTTGTACAGTTAAAAATTTCTCTTCTCCTCTACTGATACTTGTTGCTATTCAACTGCAGCCTATTTTATGCAAACCTTTTCTTGGAGATAGCAACAGCATTTTGACCATTTGAACCCAGTATACTTGAATTGTTCCTGTCTCAATGTTGCCCTTGTCTCCTCCATAATCCAAGTAATTAATAAAAGATACCACCTACTGGGGTTTTTATGCTTAAAAATTGCGCAGTCCAGTGTGGCTTTTTGCCAATAAACCCTGAACTCCTCAGCACAACTTTCAGTCAAGATGTATTAAACAGAAAGTATAGGAATTAAATACAAGGCGAGAGTTGATATGTGATTAAATGAAGAAAAAGAGATATGAATACATGCAGTGAGCAAATTAAAATATAATTAGCCATGAAAGGAACATAATTTCATGTGACAAACAACCAACATCTAAAAATCCTATCCCATTCATCTCAATGGAGATGTTAATTTCAGATTAAGTCAAATTAAAACAAACTAAGAAGAAACAAAGCCAGCTCTTTATCTCTGAAGTTGCATGCAAATCGAAGCATGCTTGCATCTTGGCAGTGTTTTTAACTGAAACATTTGTTACGCTTCATCTAAGAAAGGCTATACTTGATTGAACCAAGCAGTTACTTGTCTCGTATCCCTTCTCTAGCAGTGGCACATCAGAACACTTACGGGAGTGTACAAACTCAAGGCAAACATGTAGCGATTTTTACAAGCATACTTTTCTAGGCTCCAGCGAGTCTGAGCTTCAGTGGCTGTCTGGAACAGAATTATGAGCTTTATAGCCCTTAGTGCATAATATCAGTAATTCTGTAAATCTCACTACTTTTTGAATCACTGCAAACAGAGCTTGTGCCAAGGAGTTCCATGGAGTAACTATGTGAAACTGAAAAAAATGCTTCCTTTGGTTCAACTTAAACACACCACCTGCTACTTTCATCTAATGCCCACTGTCCTTGCAGTAAAGAGCCAATGAACAATCACTCATAATCTATTTACTCACCACTCACGTGTTAATAAACTTGTCATAGCCTCTTTCAATTTTCTTCTTCCCAGACTGAAAGCTTGTAGTTCTACTCGTTCCTTGTTTGAAAGATTTATTTAATCATCCTTTACTCATCCTACCCATTCTTCTCCTTACCTATTCAAGATGCAGGTGCAGTGCTGTGACCCTGCTTGTAACCATGACGTTCTCTAAATTATTCTATTTCTTTCTAAAAATGTGTAATATTAAATTTGCTCTTTTTTTGCTGCTACTATTTTCATAGCTCACAGTGAATACACTGTGAATAGATAATCTCACAGTGAAGTACTTAAACAATAATTGTCAGTTTAAAGTCCAATCTTGTGCACAAATTTATATTTTTTTACCCTTTGAGAACCACTTTATATTTACTTACAGTGAATTTCACAGTTTAATAGCTTTGGAACAGTTCATAAGAATGGATTAAATGCTAATAAACCAATAATGTTTTTCACCTGACATTTTATTATTTAGTTAAGGTATGCAACCTCTCTGAAACGAAGCAATTATTTCTTGAAGATCTGTTGTCAGTATGTCAGCTAACTTTTAGAGCTATATTTTCACTTTTCTTTCTATTCAAGACATGACTGAACAGAGATATCCAACAAAGCTCTTAGTCATGTTCTTGAATTTAGGCACACATTAGAGTTCCTTGAGGTAAAAATACCATACTTCAGTCTAAAACTGTTTGCTTACATTATCTGTTTATCAAAGAAAACCAGGCAATATAGATTTTTTTTTTCCAATATCATGCTGCAATTTCAGCAACATCTCCTTCAGTTGATAGATCTTCCACATCAAGTCCTGGGATATTTTAACTAGATTATTGTATCTGGTACTTGATCTTCACTTCAGCAAGGGTGATTCTTAAGGTTCATGTTAATAGCTCCCTTCAAAATTCGTTGGAATTGCTCACACATTCTTAAATACTCGATTAACTGTGACAAATGAGCCGATGCCTTGACGTGGCTACCTGAAAACTGGGGCTGGACAAGATTAAGAGAATAAAAGTGGGTATTTATTGAAGGGCCTTCAATAAGGTACATTATGGACAAAACAGAGCCCTGGGGCTACACCCAAAATGGATGGCAGGTCACGGGTTTTCCACACTTTTGTAAGTTTGGTCCATTTGCATATCAGGGTTAATTCTCCAATTACAATTTCAGGTAATGATGTCATTACCCCAAGTTTCTTCCTCCCTTTAGAGGCTCAGTTTACATATTTCGGGGCCTGGGACAACAGGGTGTCCTTGAGTCCAGGCCTAGAGAGGGTTTGTTATGTCTAACCAGAATGAGAGAACAGTAGCTAACAGGCTACGGAGTTTTAGAGTTACACACTAAAGCAGTACGCGATCTGAAACATATAAAAGCTAAATCCTAAGGCATCAGAGCAAGCAGAACAAAAAGAACAAACTAGAAAAAAGGCTCAAATGAGTAATTTTCTGTAAAAATTAGATTCTGACACACAGCATTTCAAGACTCCATAGACATGGAAACATAGGGTAACTTTTAAAAAAACGTCCAGTATATTTTTATGCATCCTTTCTAGATTAATATTAAAATGCATCCCTACTAAATAGAGAACCTTTAATATACAAGATTTCCAAACGCAAGGCTTCTACAAATATAGCCCATATTAACAAGAGCAGTCAGGTACACATCACCTGATAATAACTACACAAAACAGCTAAGAATAGAAGCATATATAATTAATAAGTAATTTAAAATATGTGTGTTAAATATTTTTCAAGGGAAGGGAAAATATTTTCTCTCATTATTTTCTTTGAAAATGGATATTTGCATATGTGCTTACATTATCAGCACTTATTATTTTAATGTCTACTCAGAATAAGAAAATTAACTGTGCATGTATATCTGCGTTAAATAACAGCTTATGTTGCCTTCCTGTTACCAGTTTTTAATCTTAGTGATGAAAAATTTTAAGTACTATGGCAAATAAAGACAATGCTTTAGTCCCAGGCTGCAGGGACTTTCACTGACCTCTTAACTATTCCTATACTAAATTGCTACTTCATTTTTAATGAGTGTTCTATAAATGGAGTAGCTGTTTGTATTCTGAATCTGCAAATGTTGCAAAAATTTCTAAAAATGGGTCAGTTTCAAAACCCTAAAAACTTTCAGTCTATAGTAGTATGTTTAATAGTAGACATGTATTTTAATGACAAAAAATATTAAGTAACAATAAAAAATAATGTTGACTTTTAAAAAATCAGAATTCTGTAGTATTAAACCCAAACCAATTAAATAAATTAAAACCAATGTCTTCAACTGAACAACAAACAGCAAACACTGACATGCATGTGTACAGATACAAATTGTTATTAAGCTTGAAAGATAACTTAACCATTAGGCACTGTTCAAGACTCAAGATACTTCAGTTCTGTTCTACCTTCTGTTCTATGCTTCACTTTCGTAAGAGATTTAATGTAAGTTAACTCTAGCAATTTTAGCATGGTTTGTAATAAAAAAGCCACATTGTGTTTCTCATCCCATCTAAGCTATATTACTTGTACCTACAACATGTACTGGAGATTACTACTGCAAAGCCATTTACATTCCACAGTTTTCTAACTGATGTTCCTGCTGCAGAACACCTAAACTGAAACAGTTAAATATTTAACAAAAGTGGTATGTCATTAAGAGGTGCTTGAAGGGCTGCTGTTAGGACACTAGTCTGGGCTCCGGGAGAACAGTCAAGCACTTGATTTGTCTGACTGAGAACTAATTTTCCATTATTACACCAGACCACTTCAAGAATAACACTTGTGTTCTCTCCTCCTTAACCAGCTTTTCTATCCAATATACTTTTTCAACTCCAATTCAATTAACACTCTCCTTGGGATTTCGGTTTTTGAGACTGGGAAATTGATAATAAATTGCAGGCATAGCCGCAGAGGCATGAATATTGTTGTTGCCATCTGTTGGCATCTATAGTTTTGAAGAGTCCTGAAGGTAACTGTACCCTCATTCCAACAAGATCAATTTCAGTCCTGTTAACAACAGACAGTGAGATGCTACAAATGCACACTTTGAACTGCACAGAAGAGTCTGAATTAGCATGTGATTTGTATCACTAGTTAGTAAAGGCTAACAACGCAGCTAAACACACCATCATTTAAATTAGGTTGCTTTAGCAAATTCCAAGTCTTGATCTGCTTTGCTTTTATGTCTTCCTTTCATTCAGTCTTGAGGTAGCTCTCAAATGCATAACCCAATTAAATTGCAAAAATTTCCATAAGTAATTAGGAACTATTCTCCTTTCTTTTCTACTTATACACCTAAGTCCCCTGTTGGGTTTCCCCCACCCGATTCCCCTGGGCAGAGGGGGCCCTGGGGTGGCAGGACAGGGCACAGAGTCTCCCTGGGCCTGCATCTGCCCCTGGTCACATGTATCCCGATTCTGGGCTCCTATTGGTCCCAAAATGTTCCCTGGGCCCGGAGAACTGGGTTCTGGGAGGATTTTGCTCAGTCTGTGTGCTGGCTCCTGACCATGTGCTGCTAATAAAGATTGGCTGAAATATCTATAAAAATGAGCCTTTCCTGATTTCTTCTATGGACCAAATTGCCTCCAGAAGGTTGCAAAGAACGGTCTGCAACAGTCCCCCAACCTTAAGAAATGGGAGTGGGATAAAATAGTACAGATAAACTTTTCTAAGAGAATAACTTCTAAGTGAATAACATGCGACATCACGATACCACAGAGTCACAGAACACTAATGTGGAAGTGACCTGGAAGAGGTCACTTAGTTGGCCACTCTGCCCCAAAGCATGATCAACTACACTGAAACCATTCTTGACAGATGTTTGTATAACCTGATCTTATATAATTTCCAGCAATGGAAAATCCATCACTTCTTTAGGCAATCTACAAAAATATTGTTAAAAATTGCAGCTATTATTCAAGATAGCAAGAAGTCCTTACAGACGCTGGTCTGAAAGATTAATTCCTTCCAGTTCTAATCCACAATATGGCCCTCTTGAATTCATGCAGATAATGACTATGCACATATATCTCCATGACTAGGCATACAAAATGTATGTTGGTTTTCAATCATATAAAAAGAGAAATTCTGCATAACTGATCACAAGTGCTCTTAAATTAGTAAATTACAGAGAACTTTACATCTAATCAAGGTACAAATGCATTGAATTCTCCAATACAGCATTGTGTATTCATATTATTTTGATACAGAAGGACAGATATTTTCATGTACATATATATAAATATAGGCACATATCCCCTGTGGGTGGACTGTGGTTTAATACAAATTTCTAATGCAAAGTATTCCCAAGTGTCTAGGTCTGTTGAAGCCAAAGGTTCTAATGATAAAGAAATTAGCACCTTCACAAATGAGGACTCTATGGTCAAGCCAAGCCAGATGGCTCTTGTCACCCGTCTGCATCCTGACTTGCATTGAAGGGCCAATATTACAGTTTATTCACAAGCAGGAGTTGAGAATCCCTGTTGGTTGCAAGAAGGATGAAGAATTAATTCTCTCCTAACAACATAAAACCCAGCAGGATTTTACTTGCAAACACAACAACTCTTTCCAGAATTTAATACACATTCTTACCTTTTCCCCTGCAACTTTGTATTTTTTTCTCCTTTATGAGAATAATTTTACTAGACAAATTAAAATTTTCATGGTGGTAGAGAGAAAAAGACCTTGCAGTTATGGGAAAAGGACTGCTTTAAGGTTTTAGTCCCAATATCTGGAAGAAAGAGGGTAACAAAAATAGATCAAAAACTGTTTTGAAAAGTGGAAAAATGGACCATCTCTTTTTTGATTTTATATCCCCTAGAAGAAAAGTTTTGAACTTACTGAGTTAAATATTGACAACATTCTACCAATAAGTGAGTGGGGACCTTTTCAAACAGCCAGAACATTATAGATTTTTGCAGGTTCACAGGCCCTGTGCTCACATTTCCAGTAAAAGCTGCTGTCTAATACAAAGCTAAATGCCCCAGGGATATTGAAGTGAACATATTTTTCTGCTGGTTTAAGCACACCAGCAGTCATTTGTAGAGTTTACATGGCTTTCTTGTCAATACCTGCTGGTCACAGTTGGTGAAGAAGCAGTTTCATTTATGATCTGCTTGCTAATTAAGCATGGCAGCAGCCATTCAGAGTACAATTTTCAACAACCTGACACACAAAAGGAAAGAATCAGCTGTATTCTCAGAAGACTTCAATCTTTAAATCATTTGGATTCTGTAGTTACTGGAACTGAAAGATAACAGAAGTTACTTCATCAGATTAACATGCAACTTTTCTGATAAAGTGTAACATACTGTATGTAGGATGAATGCTTTAACCCTGATGTTCTACAACCTAATTCTTTAATTGATGGAAAGTTAAAAGGATTTGAAGCTACCCCAATACAGGCCAAAAATCTGTATTGTCTTCTGCTTCTTCTCATTTTCTTCAGTGGTTCATATTCTATCCTTTCCTGTTGACATCTTTCATCATCCAAGCTGTACTTTATGTCTGTTGTCCATTGCTTTACTTGCAGGAGGATTGCAAAGTTGGTGTTCTTCTGCACATAAAACATCCCAGGAAGTATCAGCAAAGCCACTTCATTGTTCTATTTAAAATTCTTTGCTTCCTTGGCCTTCAAAAGCCAGTTGCTTCTTTGCTGAATGATTATCATCTAACATCTTATTGGTGCCTTATATTACTCCTCCTCCTTGGTTTGTATCCATGTGTTGTCTCTCAGTTCATGCTTGCATTACAAACTTGTAGGCAGAAGTCTTTGGCATTTGTACAGCCCCACCCAGTGGTCCCAGGCCTGAATTCCAAGACACATTGCACAATACAGTCAACAAAAGAACCCCTAAAATATTTATTTCCTTGAGATCTCACTATTTTTTTAGGCCCCTTGTGTGCAGGGAGGACAAATATGGAGTGGCTGCTAACCAAGTCTTGTAATAAAATAGAACACACCAGCAAAAGTGAACCTTTTCTGAGAGAAACCTTAAGGTGGCAAAGGCATTAGTGTAACTACCAGAGGTAACTGAAAGGCCTCTTCCCACAGAACAAAACCTCACTCCACAAGGAACACTAGCACATCCAAGCATATCTTTGATCATTTACAAGCCATGCTCAAATTATTAAACAAAATATAATAAATGTTTATTTATATCTAGTTTGCAATTGCAACTTTTCAGTTCTTGTCCACCTGTGCTTTATATTCATCTTCTCTAAACATAGACATTTGACATAATTGAAAAAAAAGTGCCTATTGCAATTTTGGACAAGAAATATAGCAACAAAATTTCATTTTTAAAATATCCTAAGGACAACAACACAATAGATGGTGTTTCCATTCTGCTTATAAAGGCAATAGGCACAGAAGAAGTTTAAAAGTCTAGTACTTTAAAAATCTGGAAGGTGGAGGCTTTTTCCACAGTCCCTGTAATAGAGATTAAGCCTGAAAAAGTAAGCTGTTATTAGCTACTGAATTGCCTTGTCTGCCTTATTAAGGTGATAAAAGGATTCACAGCTGCTTTTGGCAGCAGCGGGTCGTGTTGCAAAAGGAGTGCTCCTGGTGAGGAGCCAGGGCGGGCAGAGAAGCCCCCAGCCCGGAGCAGGCGGGTGCTGCAGGGGGGCGGCCGCTCTCCTGCGCGGGCACTCAGCGCTGCTCAGCTCTGCTCTGCTCAGCGCCCGGTCTGTATCAACTTCTGCGCGGAAAAACAGCTGATAGTGTTATTGCCCATCTGCTTTTGAAGAAAATACTTTGAAAAGTACACAGACTTTATTTTGAAGCCCTTTTTTAAAATTTGAGACAAACTAAAGATCTTCTGGATAGATAGTAGAACAAAAAGGCTTCAGGAAAATATATATATATAAGATTTCATTTTAAAGACTGGTATTCTTTCCCTGACCTTTGGCCATTTTTCTTTTAGTTTCTTAATGGCAAATGAGGTTGAGCTATTAAATTCTCCGGAGATAATACACAGCAGAGCTAAATAAAGCATCAAAATTGAGCCACAGTTAAAAATACTTTAGAAAAACTACCAAAATTTTTAATTAAAGTAGTCCAAAGAGTTAGAAAGCCTTTAAATTTCAATTTCATGATGTTGTACTGAAAAGTCATCCCCTGGTCCTGATAATTTTCCTGGTTTTCTTGTCTTGTTTTTTTTGTGTTGTGGTTTGTATTTTATCAATTCATTGGTATCTATGCTTTGAAATGGAGCTCTTGACTGAGACTTTGGCTGCACTCATAATGAAATATTTTCTACTGTGGAATACTTGCGAAATGCTGCCAATAATTACTAGTAATCAGAAAATGTCCCAGCAGGCAGTGCTGTCAGTGCCTGAGTAGCCTCACACATGAAATTCTGCATCGGAGAACTAAGAATAAAAAGTCTTTGAACTTCTTGCAACGTCAACTGCTACTTCTTAAATATCAGGATTTTACTAAGCATGCTTTTAAGAAATACTTCAATGGAAAAAAGGTCACAAGAAAGCCACTGGTACCATTTTTTTTTCCAGTTGGAGACTTCTGCACAAATGTTACTCCTCTGCAAAAATCCAGTACTGTTTGTGATGACGCAAGAGTGACACAGTATTGTCTGAGAAGCTAGTTTTGCCCTGAGTAAGAACTTTCTGGCATCAAACTAGATTAAAAAGAACAGATGGTTGCAGAAACATAATTAAGAAAAAGAAAAAGAAGAAGAAACAGATATCAAAGCACCACCTTCTCTTTCCTTGAATTTTCCCTGAAAGAAGTAGAAAGGAAGTTTTAAAAAGTTTAGATCATCTAGTTCACATAAGATTCAATCCAAAAATTAATATATCAAACACCTGAATCATAAAGAAGAGCCAGATGCTCAACATGAACTTACTTGGACACTGCTGAATGGTCACTATAGGCATTCTCAGGAACTGAATATAATTAAACAGAAAAAGTCTTTACAGGTAGTTATAAATTATCATATTCTTATTAATTAGCATAAAATTAATCGAACACAGGTTGGCTTTAGGTCTTACCTTGTTCTGTATTTGCCCTGAAGACTTGGCATTCCTTGTATTTGATTAAATATGGAACTTTTCCAGGCCATTAAGAAAACTCAAACAAACCCTGGCAAAAAAACTCCAAACAAAACAAAATCCAGAAACAACGGCTATGTAAAAGACAAGAAGTATTAATAATAAGCATAGAAACAAATTTATTTTAAAACAATACAAAATACCTCCATTTTAGTAATTCAAGAGTTGTTTTTGTATAGCTCTCAGACAGCATTGCCTCTGAGGAGAGCTTGGGATTACACTTCCCATCTGCATCTGGGCTCCTTGAAAACTGACATCTTCTGCTAGTGTAAAACACAGTTTATAAACAAAACAGCCCTCTAAGAGTTAGAGCTACAATCACAGCAACATAGGCAGATACACATAAAGTTGCTGTGTATTCTCACAAGCTGCAAAGTGCACCAGCATCATCTTCAATGCATCTTACACATGAATCTCTGCATGTGCATGTCCTTTCCTGCAGTTTAATAATGAGTTGTTTCATATGCACACTCTGATCATGAAGGTTATGCTTAGTATCCTGCAGTAAAACAACACTTTATTTAATTTATGAGAATATCAGTTTCATTCTAGTCTTTGATGCTCTTAGAAACAATTATAAAGCAGCAAGAATTTCAGAAAACAACTGTTAGTATTATTTAAATTTAATCAGAGCTCAAAGTTATGAGAATAGGTAAAAGCACGAGAAGTTTCTCAGAACAGCTGAAAAACCTTTACATCTGACTCATTAAAAGTACAATACTCTACAACTCTAACAATGTGCAATATGGATAACTCTAGTAAAAATACCTATAGCATATAATTTATTCTGTGGCATGTATTCAGGGGTTCAAAACAACAAACAAGAGGTATAGGTGAGAGTGACGATGATAATAATTTAAAATATTTACTCTTGTTGCATTATAATAACAAGAGTCAATATTTTTAATTTTTGCTGCTTTATAAATTTGTTATAATCTATAATAACTACCTTTAAAGTTCACTTGTGCCACAGTAGTATCTGTATAGGTCACCATAGAGGGGAGTAAATGAAGAAAAAGAAAACTTGTAGACTGGGATTGAAGAATGTGCAATTAAAGCATATGTAACCTTTTTGATAGGCCTGCACTAAGCCATTGCAAAATACTTCAGTCTGTAGTGAAACCAATGTATTCATCAAGTTCTATCAACTATATTTTAATTTGAAAGTTGGTATGTGAAGGTGTATATATAAATAAAATAAAATATTACTGTGTAGTGTCTAAAGGGTAGCCTTATTTATTGAAACAATAAGCACTGCTCTTTAGCACCATTGATATTGAATCACTTTAGCAGCAATTTTTTTATTCAAAATTAGCGACCTGCCTGAAGTAATAAATTGTTGCCTTTCTGTAAGTACTATGTTTCAAAACAGATCACTTAGTGAAGCAGCTCAGAAAACTGATGTGCTTGTGACACCTTTAATGTAGGTCATTTTTCTGAAGAATAAAGAACAAAACCCAAAATTTCAGAATATTTTTAAATTTCTGTTTATCAGACAAGGAAAAACAGCCTAAGTGTATTAAATTTAGGCTGTTAAAAAGGTTCATTATAGGAAGCTTCTATATTTATTTAGTGGTAGAACTGGTAGGGATCACTGTCTGTCACAATTACAGCCACAACACTTCACTCCTGACAAAACTTTACCGTGTCTCTGTTAGCCCACAGCATGTCTGAGGGACTCATGGTTATCAATCTGATAAATCTCAATGTGCTGTGTCAGTTTTAAGCACCACCAACTGCTCAAGCACATAAACATCAGCAACCACCAGGTGCTCTGTAGTACTTCACCCCCGTGCCCTAGACTCTCCTTCCTGATTTTCATTTTAAGACATCCATTTTCAGTTTCATTGCTCTGGTACCAATAATCAAATGGCAAAAGGTGTTGCCTGATGCTGTGTTCAGTGTCCTAAAAAGATAATCTGAGGAAAAGAGGGCAGAACTAAAACCAATATAAGATATTAAAAAATATTTTTTATAATCTGAGACAGAAGGCAACATAGCAAAATTTTACACAGTGTTAATCAGAAGGAATATATATCTGTAATATGAGTTTATATGTGTATTTTTCTTCAGTTTTCCTGAAACTAAATCTTAAAATTTAAAAAAAAAAAAATCATAACTCCAGGAGAGATTTTAAATATGATTTTTTCAAGTAATAGATGAGATACGGTTAAAATATTCTTTAGACCTAGTTGCAAGTATAATAATTAAGCCAGAGGATAAGACAGGGAAAACTGAATTAATGATTTTTTCTACTCATTGATTTTTTTCCTTTGCTGTTTTCTTTTTGTTGTTGCCGTCTCTAAAAATATGTTTACAAAACAAGATTGAAAGAAAGATGTGAACAGTGCTTCTACAGTAGTGACTTTAGGATGGAGAAAGTATCTTTTTCTTCTCTCTTTGAAAAAACAATTGCAATAATCACATATCAACAAAAAACATTTTAGAAATGCAGAAATTCAAATCTGGGTTAAAGACACCTCTAGAAATCTACCTCTATGTATATCTATCTCTAAAACATCATCTGTCTTTGCAGTTAATTTTCTGATAAATGCATCAAAACCAAGAAGCCTCAACAAAACTTCATTTCAATTTACATTTAATGCCCAGGACAGCAAAGCTTCAAAACTTAGTAAGTGAAATGATCAGCAAGGGATTTCCTAGCACAGTTTATCAATACTGAAGAAAACTTACCTAACACAGTCACCACAGATTGATTATAAGAGAACAAAAATAAAAATTCACTTTCAACTAAAACAGTGCTTTTGAAATCTGAAGGCAATCTTCTATCCGAGCGAATGGTTATCACTTTCATGGTTGAAAGAGAAAACTTGATAGTACCAGAAATGCTTCTGAGCAGGACTTGTTTTTATTCAAAGATTATTTATACTTTTTTTTAAAAAAACCCTACCTTTATCAGATCACTCCACTACAGATACAGATTCTGGTGCCTCTTTAAGTGTCTAAATCCCAAAAGGTAGACCCTTCTAACCATGAGTTTCATAGCTAAAATATGATCAACGTTGTTGAAACATGAAATGTCTCATTTTCAGAACATTCAGTAAAACTGGAGAGTATTGTTATAGAGAAAATTTATCTAAGCAGTTGTGAAGACAATAGGAAAAATTTATCTAAGCAATTGTGAAGACAATGTGAAGTTCATTCAGGTATCCCTGAGTGCTAGATGTACACATCCGGGCCGAGAAAGGCTGAGAGGTGGGGCTGTTAAGCTGGAGAAGAGGCTTTGGGCAGACATTATAGCACCTTCTAAAGGGGCCTGCAAGAGACTTGGAGAGGGACTTTTTACAAGGGCTTGCAGTGATAGGACAAGGGGTAATAGATTTATATTGGACATTTGGAAGAAATTCTTCATTCACTATGTTGGAGGTGAGGCACTGGAACAGGTTGCCCAGAGAAACTTGGATGCCCCATCCCTGGCAGTGTTCAAGGCTGGATGGTGCTTTGAGCAACCTGGTCTGCTGGAAGGTGCCCCTGCCCGTGGCAGGGAGTAAAGTCCCTTTCAACCCCACCCATTCTATTATTGCTACTTTGGCAGGGGAACCATATAGGACAAGCATACTGAATTCTTAGGGTTTTATTACTGAAGGAGAAAACCAGAACAGAGATATAATTCTTAATGGTACTATTGGATTAACTGCCAGTTTGGTAGCCAAGTAATCAAGGATTAAAGGTTTAGCTTTTGAAAGAAAATTTTTGTTTCCAGTTTTCACTGTTTTCAAAATAATATCGTCATAAAACCTTGCCATCTAATCTACTGGAGACAAATTTTCTAATGTAAAAATTGAAGCCTGACAATCCTTGCTTGAAAACTTCCATGACAGACATGAAACGATAGGGAAATCTCAGTGTGTGGTTTTCTCTCTACTGCTGATGTATTTATATTGAATTACTGAGTTTCCCTAGGACTACTTTACAGGTGGGGAAGTGATCTCCAAGCAGAGAAAAGCTGGTCTCAAGGAGTATTTCCTAAACAGATTTTTGCCTTAGGACAAAATTGCTAGTGGCATGCAACATATTTTCTATATATTTTAATTAGCCAGACAATAGTATGGAACAGTGCAGAAAAAATCCCTCAAATATTCACATAGGTTCTCTTTTTAGGCTTCTTAGATGACAATAGCTAAGAACACCTCTTTGGGTGGCACAGGGATTAATTTTCAATGGAACAATTTTCATTCTTACGCTCACATGTTCTATCTACTAGTACAAGAGGCAGGAACAGCTGGTCTGCGAGATAAGAAAAAGATCATGTTTAAAAAACCCAATCAAACACCAAAACAAGGAGCACAGTCAACTGAAAACTATTTTCCTCTCCAAGTTATGTTAGGGAGGAGTCAAGTAAAGATAGGGATAGAATGAATGTTCCCTTTCTCCTAAAGACATAATTTAATTAAAGAGTTGTTCGTTAAGTTTGCATGAAATGAGGACCCTTTGTGAAATCAGTGCAGATTGTGTTCCTATCTTATACAACCACATTAGTCTCTGAATCCACCACTGACTTTGGAGAGTCTAGAATCCTAATTTTAGCTTTATTAGGTGCCAAAATTATAGGGTTTGTGTAATCACATGCTGGAAACAAGCTTTGTCTGACTAGCCAGCTTCAACATTCTATTATGGATCAGCATTACCTAAATATGGCCCTTGGCACCATCAGCTCCAAATGATCCTGGAGAGATACAAGAGATTGTTGCATGAGATACAGCTCCCCGAGTTTACTTGCCCTAAAAAGCAAAGATTGCTGATATTTCAGCATACATAATTGTCTGCAAGTTAAGTTCTTAAATACCATCTCAGAAATGTCTGGCAATCCCTCAATATACACTATTTTTCAATTTAGCTAATAATCTGTAATTCTGAATATCTCCAGTTACAAACCATAAATCTTAAAATGCCTCTACAAATTTTCAAGTTTGTCCTCTGGAAAATTTAGGTCAGACTTATATTAAACAGTTAGCTTAAAAACAAACAAACAAACAAGTTTGTTCTCGTTTGTGCATCTACAAGAATAAATTTCTACTAACCTTACTTGCTTTACAAATTCTGAGATAATAAAAACCAAAACTATTTTTTTTGTTATACAATGAGTCAGAATACTCTTGCCTTTTTTTTCCTGTTGGAACAATAGGAACTGATTGGAGACAAAACCCACAACTTTTACTAAAATGCTTAACATTACAGAAGCATATATACCCAGTGGTTTCACAGATGGAAAAAATAACAAGATATTTTACTCTCATTTCAGCAGATACATGCTTCTGAATAAAAGGCAATTAAGAACACATCATTAAAAACTATTATTTCTTACAAAAGTATTTTAGCTATTGTTCAGTTGGCTCCCTTTAACTTTCATCTCATCTCATCTTTTCATTATCATGTAAAACTTATTTCTCTACATGAGATTATTTTTATTATTTTCAGATAATAATAAATAAACCAAACCCAAATCCAAACACTTCCACTCCAAACCTCCCTTACAGTAAAAAACTTTTTCTTAGGTTCATATGAAATGTGTTTCACTTTATGCTCATTATCTCTTGTTCTGCCACTGGGCACCACTGAGAAGAGTAGGCCTTCATCTTTGCACTCTCCAGTTAGATATTTATAAACACTGATAAGGTCTTTCTGAGCCTTCTCTTTAGGCACTCACATCTTTGACAAAGATTAGACACATAGGACAAATTGTCTCCAACACCTTTTTGATATCAGAACCGCAAAAAAGGAAGTTAATATTCTAATTGAGGCAGAGTACTTTAACATCTATAAAAGCATTATTAACAACAAAGGAACTTGCCTACAAGGAGGTCACCACAAGAGCAGACTCAGGCTCTTCAGGGTGTTGCTTGGTGGGAGGACACAAGACAACAGATGGAAGCTGGGACATGAGATTCCTATGCTTATAAAGCAAAGCCTTTTTGCTCCAAGGACAGTCAGGCATGGCAACAGGCTGCCCCAGGAGGTGGTACTGTCTTGGTCCTCAGATATTTTCCAGACCAAATTGGGAATACCCTGAGTAACCTGGCCCGTCTTCAACTCTGACCTCTTTTTGAGCAGAGGGCTAGACCAAGACACCTCCTGAGGTATCTTCCAGCTTGAATTTATTGTATGAGCCTATAATCTATGACAGAAGTATTCACAATTCATTTTAAAGGAACAGAATAAGGCCAGAGCTAGCTCCACCACTGTTAAACAACAAAAAAATTTCCAAGATCTGAAATCTAGAAATACACACAATATGACCACAAATAGCACACTGGATGGAAATAAGAAAAAGGGTCTTAAAATAGAGGTAGGTAAGATAAAGAGATGTTAAATGCTAATTCTGTAACAAGTTTTACACATAAAGCAAGAGACAAAATGGTGCAGGAAACAACACTTTTGGTAGACTCTATTACCTTGGATACGTTGCAGATTACAGGTTCTCATACTTTTAAGCAAGCCTAGATTAAAAAAAACCCTGTATTACTCACAACATAAAAAATCAACATTCTGTTCTGGAAGAATTAATCTCTTCCCAGTTCAATGTGACTAGGTTTGGTTTCGACAATTATAGTTCTTTTTGCTCAACAGTTGTTTAACAAGTCAGAGGCAAGAAGTGTGCTCAGACCTCTCCTCATCCAATACCTTGTCTGGCTTCTCAGACGTTTCAGTGGAAGCAGGGGCAAGCCTTTCAAAAGTGAGTTAGAGAGCACTGTGCAGATTTAATAACTGCTTCCCCAACAGACTAAAGTGCTCCTGGTGCTCTAAAAAAATAAATGAGAAAACTGAACTTCTCTAGCAATCCTTTGGGCCAGTTACACAGATCAGAGATGGAATGATTCAAAGCATGATGAACCTGTCTTTTCCATTCTTATCTTGATTATTTTAGCATGAAAAGAGTTGGTTCTTGCTAAAGGTGGAATCAGCTCAACTGCAGCTGACCTAGACAGCTACATAAAATTACAGAGTTCTCCAAGTTTTTTTCTGATTAAGAGAAGAAACAGATGATAGAACTTGGTTTCTGGTGCAATCTTGCTTATTTATAGAGTTAAAGTTCTTCTTTTCTTAGCACAACAAATCACAAAGAAGCAATAATTTTTTGTTCCTTACTATTCCCCTTCATTTACCATTCCATCTAAAAGCTCTCACAAAGCAGTGTCTTAATTCACACTTCAAATAATCATTTACACAAGATCATGAGTATTTGGTTCATTTTTCACTTTGGGCCATTTTCTCATTNGGGCCATTTTCTCATTTCTTCTAAGAATTGTTTCAGCAAAACCCCTCAGCTACATGCATTGCTGTTTTACTGAGTGACATACCTTGTTCTGATGCTTCTTAAATGAAAGACTGTAGCTAACCATCTTCAGTTAGCATTGTTACAAACAGAGTTTAAATTATTCTGTCATCCTATCTAGGTGTGAAAAATAGTGACCCCATGCTTTTTCAGCAAATATTTAAAATATAACTTCAAATACTAATGTGCTTTGTCTATTTTCCTGCCCACTTATCCAACTACTCTCAACTACTGTGACTGTAGCATCCAAGAACGGCACTAAATGACTGGATCCATTTCTACTTTTTACTCTGAAGGTGCAAGCAATGAAAACTATGAGCTCTCTTCTGTGACACTTCTGTTACATGAAATTGTTCCTTTGTTAGCTTTCCAAAGAGATAAATTTATCCTCCAGTGGGATCCTACTCTCACTGTCAACAAATTCAAACGCACTATACAATAAAAGAATAGAGGTCCTTTCTAGAGTGACAAGAACTAGCTCACACAATCCTGTGCCGTGCTATGTTAATACTCTCACATTAATCTTTCTGACAAATGGAGGGGGAAGACAGAATAAACACCAAGATTATATAGAAAAACATAAAACCAAAGGTTTAAATTTAAGAATTAGAATGGCAGGGTGATATTTAAGGCATGCAGACTGTCTTCCATGAAAAAAACATTCAAAATGCTTGGGGGGAAAAAAAATCAAAGCAAAAAGAGAAAGAGAGGGATGAAAGTGAACTGGTTACTTTATAAAAGCAAATAGCAAGAAATTCAAACTGAACAAATGTTATTTCTTTACAGTAGACTCAGAAATGACTGAGCACAGAATTCATATCAGATGACCACAAATGAAGTGCAAGGAAGAAGATGAGCAATTGCCACAGCAAAGACCCTCTAGTTTCTAATGTTAAAGAATGGAGTATGATGAGCATGCAAAGTTAATTTCAAGGTTAACTTTGGGTATCTTATATTTTATAATGCCACAGATAGAATTTCTCCTTTGCACCATAGACATTTTTCAATTTCTTTTCTTCAGCCTACACTGTTCTCAAAATAAGACAGTCAGGGTAGGCAGACAACATCTATTTAAACATTTGGCCAAGGTTCTGGGACTGAAACCTTGGCTTAAGGCTCTGCCCTTCCCCCTGACTTCTAGTGCTGGTTCAACATCAACACTACAGCATTATCACATTCCTGTAGCATCCATGGTTTTCTCCGGGAATTGGCCATCACTGCTAGAGATTGTTAATTTCTAACCTGAGTGATCTGTTAAAACATGGCTGCAGATGGGTTTCAGACACCAATTATATGGATGATAAAACACTGGCTTTTCACAAGAAGGCTCTACAGTTGAGCCCTTTCCACACACAGCTGCTGGCCAACTGTTGATTATTCACAGCAGAAAGCTCAGCTTTTCCACTGACAGCCAATCTGAGACCCATCTATAAAGTCAAGCCTAGTAGATCAAAACAGACTCAGTTCTTGAGTTCTCTGTGCCAAATGAAGATCCAATGAAGGGCAAAGAAGGCAGTACTTAGAAATGCAGTGCAATGTACAATCACTTTCAGGCCTGTGAACGAGATGAGCAGGAAAATAGATGGCACTGGGCTCTGCAGGCAGAGACAGCTCCCTTTTACATTGGTGTCATACGGAGAAATTGGATTACCACACAATAACAAGTCCAATAAGCACAGATTATGAGTGTAGGATAGAAAGTAATTTACCACTAGATTAATCCCAGACATTCCTCTTACCTATACTGCATTAAAACAGGAACATCTATCTTTCCACCCTATTGTTCAATGTGTTTCCTATTCTTTGCTCCCCTCAGAAAGAACAGTACATGAATTTTTTTTATTATATT
>WEIT01005620.1:0-13934 GCA_013389985.1 Dryoscopus gambensis
CTTCAATCACCATACTACTCTGAATGTCATGAGTGTTATCTTTGCATGTTTTACCAGGAATTTCTCTGCATAACTTTTGGGTTATATATCTTAAGAAAACAAAGACAAAAAATAATGAACGTAATAATAATAATAATAATAAAATAAAATCAAGAAAGCATAACCTTTGGCTTATAACAGATTATACATGTGCATATACCCAAAGAGGAAAAGAGCTTTATCTCAGAGCTTTCTTGTTTCCAAGATATTCCTCTCTCTGGCCCTCATAGCCTACTCATTTTCCTTCAAACCCCTGGTGCCTCACTGCTGAAATGACCTCAGTTTCCGGAGGACTTATCATGGGGACAAGACTTTTGCAAGGGTTAAAGGTATCTGAGGTGCAGGCTGTAAATGCAAAAATATACCAATTCAAATAGGAATAAAAATATTAATCTCTGCAGGCATTCAGAGCTGCCTGCCACCTGACTGTTGGTTTTACTATTCTCACATGAATTTCCTAGTATACAGTAATTGCTTACTGTGCTACTGTATAAATAGCACTAGACAGACAGTTTAAGACAAATATATCTCTTTTTGCTTTGGTGACAGCTATAGAAATCATTAACAGTGCCTAGTCGCCTATATTGCTGTGAAGCATTTGAACAAGAAAAATAATGGTATGGGATAAAAATAGTCTTTAATTATCTCTAAAATGAATTTGCTGCCCCATAAACCATGGTGGCCTTTTACACTGACCAATTACCCTGGAGTACTGCTGTGAGTACCTGTACACATTTTGGAAAGTCAGGATACAGAGGCTATTAGAGAAAGAATCAAGGAGCAGGTACAAGGTAACCTTGTGGTACTTTGGATAAAAAACATGTAGAAAATGGGAGGATAAAAAAACCCTTGGCAAGACTCTCAACTGATTTATTTGTGACTATCTCTAGTCATAAGGAAAACTGGACTGTCACTGCTCTCTATGTGCATGTGGAAACCTCAGCAGCGCTCATATTTCTGCAAAATTATTGCTCACATTTTGTCCTGCTTTTCAGAAAAGTCAGGGAACAAGAAAAAGGTTCTTAAATGTTGTTTCAAATATAGATGTTTCAAATTTTTGAAACTGATTTTTAAGATTTTTTTTTCAGTTTTCATTTGTCAGCTGTGCCTCATATGTCGTGCACAAACACAATGCATATTTATAGTAAAGCAAGAATGCATATTGTACAGTCAGTGTTTTTAGTGGGAGAGCCCCACAGAAAGTAATAAAATCTTTGTTACTGGCCTGAGTAAAATTGGGATTTTATCCTGAATATTTTATTCTGGCATTTAATTTCTGACCATTTATGCTTTAAAATTTAAAATGCAATATATGAATTAATCCCACTAATTAAAAAACTCCAAATATTTTAGCCTATGGTACCTCCCAGAAGTTTCTTTTTTATATATCCAAAAATGTGTTGACTGTAGGATGTTATTTCAAGAACATCTAAATTTACATTTCTGACATAACACTTCTCTTAAAATTAGCAATCTAAAAGAGTAATGACTGGAATTATTTTGAAACTATTGCAAAAGGTCTGAATTAGAGGGGGTTTCCTGATACTCTTTTAAAATGGTAAATAAAACTTGTGCTTACACATTTAACCTATAGATGCAACTTTAGGACCTACAAATGAATAAGCTACTGCACAAAGTTGTCCTAGTGTGTCTGCTATTTCCTGAAACAAATGTTTCTTGCTACTCAATTAAAAATTTAAACTAAAGAAAAACTTCATTTTCAAACAAAAATGTCTGATGCATTTTATTTTAAAAGGTTCATTTAACAGGATGTTGTATATTCTTAAAGAAAGATTTGAGAGCAATCATGAATATTCTTGCAGCATTGTAAGGCTTCACAAACCCTGAATGTTAAACCAACACCTGCAATGGTATGAAAACCCAAGTTTGCCCTGCCTTTCAGTCTGTAAGAATATAATAAATGCAGTACTATGTCTGGCCAAGCATCCATGAATGCCTAAGTTTCTGCCTAGGGCAGTGGCAGGGAAGATTTTAGTTAAATAAATCCCTCAAGACTGCCCAATTCTTGGGATCCCTTTTCCTCAGCAACTGTCTTATTAGGGATGCTATAGGTACACTCCTGATTAGAGATTTTTAGATCCATTTGTGGATAAATAGTAGAAGAATTTGTCTGCTTCTCCAACAAACTACTTATCTGCTGCCACATCCTTCTGTGGACAACAGTTTGCAGATGCCATAATCCTAGAACCTATTTTTGTCATGTTGATTTTCTCTGCAAGGATTTTTCTGGAAAGATGACAGGTTTAGAAAGTCTGCACATGAACACTGCACTTGGAAAAGTCTGAGGATTCTTACTGCTGTGGTAGAGCTGCTCATTACATTGCATTTTTATCAATAATTTTATGTTTGTTGGTATGTTTCTTTTTATGCTTGATCGTTGTTGGTTTGACAGGCTTTATGGTATTAGTGTTTTAGAAAAGTGAGAAACATAAGAAACCAGAAATGTCACCAGATTAATGATAATATAAAATTGGTACAAATAGTCACACAGTATCCTTGAGATACCTTCAAGCCATAACCATGTGAATATAGAGAATTCAGACCAATGTAAATTAATTTTTGAACATCAAATTACACTTGCCAAGGAGAATTTAAAGAGGCTTCCTAAAAATTAAATCCTTCTTACTGGAGTTATTCCCAGTAGAAAAAACATAATAATTTATTTGAATCACAATGGTCTTTCTCACTGGAAAGACAAAAAACCACAACTGCTGACAAAATAACTTTCGGAGCAAACCACAGCACTCATTGCTCCCAAGGAGTCAATAAAACTGGGAATGACTGAGACAAGTACCGTGAAATAATATAGCATTCAGAATGTAAAATTTCTCTCTTCTTTCCTTCCTATGATTGAATTGATTTTAAAAAAAATTAAAAGGAAAAGGGGAAAAGTAGCTTTGCCATAACAAAAAATAAGTAAGGTAATAATGACATGGTATTGACATAGAGAAAACATGGGTATTCGCAGAACTCTGTAATATGATATGTTATGAAAACAGAAAACATCTAGGATTCACTTGTTTTGAGGTCTCACTTCAATGAAACTAAACTGAGATTTATTGAGAATTAAATTTGAATTCATAAAACTCCTAAGAAAATATGGAATTTCATTGGGGTTTATAGCTATAAAGCAAAATTATAGGAGCAGTTTGGAGGGGTTTGGGTTTTGAATGCCAATCCAGTCGCAGTAAAATGATCATGCCAAATTCTCAGTACTAAAGTCATGGTCTCGAATAAATTCTACTTCTATTTGAATTTTATTTTTCACAAATCTACTTTTTAAGAGATAATAACCTGCAAATATACTGGCAGTCTAGTGTATTCCTCCAAATTTGTCTCAATATACTTGGCAGCATAAGCAGTCCTGGAAAACAAACACTGTTGAACCGCGAGATGGCTTGTGTGCATCCAACAAATGTTCCCTCCACTCTCACAAAAAGAATGGTCTCCCGAAGTTTCCTAGACCAATGAGCCCACTGCAGCAGTCAGATTGGAGGTGAAACTTCATTTCTTCAACCAAATGGTGCAACTGTGCTTTCTTTTCATAAGCTTAGCTAGAATGAAATTAACAGGGCGAATGCGGGTTTTATTGATGACATGTGGACAACAAAATTCAGAGGCTTGCACAGCCGATGACCTGCTGCATAACCAAACTGAATTATTTAACTGCATAACTTTTTTAAACGTTCATATTAACATTCCTGGAATGTGATTCTTCCCACCTCACTATATTAAGTAGCTTTTTAAGATAAAAATTTGCCTGTGAAATCTGAAGAAAGGCTAGCAGCATCCTGTACCAATATGGAATGGAGACATATATCTGAGAAGAAAGTCCATTTTTTAAAGTGGTTTACCTGTTTGCAAGTCTATCCTCTGTTCCTATGTGAATTACAGTCTCTGTGGGTTATTTCATCTGAAGAGCCTGTGGTACCATGGTGGCTACTTCAGAAAGCCAAAGTCTTTGCAAATACTCAGTTACCTCAGGCACTTCACAGATAAGGACTCCGTGCCAGAAAGGCCCTTCAAAGTTATATTACTAATTTATTTCCCCAAATATACGATTTAAGGGTTTTGTTTTTATTCACACACTTTTTCTCCGTTACTCTACTTTATAACCACACCCCATTTTAAAAAAGTATCATTTTTCCTATCTCACTGCTACAGTTCAAGCACAATGTTGATGATCAAAAACACTGTGTAAATCTTCTTCCTGCTTGTGCTTCTTGTAAGGCATCTGATAGAATTTCTGCAATGTAGTGCAAGTTGTAATTCAAGATATGCAGTCTGTATCACCTCATAATTGCAGTCCAACAGTGCCATCCTCTGCTCCTTGCAAATAACATTTCACTATAATTCCAAGGATAATCTTAAGATTTAAGATATAAGAATTCTTATAATAAATAAGATGTATTTTCACATTGTAAGTTTACTGATAGTTAAAAAAAAAAAAATCTACTCTTCCAGGTGTAAGACCAAGATATTATTTTTCTGGTTACAAAAATATATTTTAAAAAACCCAAAAACTTTATGCATTGACATTGTCGTGGATTAGATTTATGAAACCTCTCATCTGTGTTTAAAAAATTCATTTGTACACCAATATCTGCAATTAATTCTCTAGAATGTTTCTGTACTGTTTATTGGGCCTTTAATGAACCCAAACATGGACCAGAAACTTATTTTCCATAATGCCTAGAAAATTAAAGAGAAGACCTCTATCACTCCAGAAAAAGCTTCTAATTCAAAATTAAGATAAACCAGAATGTGATAATCAGAAATCATGGCACAAAGACTGATAAACCCAGTACTTCTCTTCAGTGGTCCAAAAATACATTGGAACTAGGGGGTTTAAGGAGCAATACAAAAGTGGATTTTTATACATTCCACTATTTTAAATTTGAGTGGGGAGAAACCTTGAGGGCATTTGCAATAAAATACTGTGGTGATGTATTTTCCTTTGAACACAACAACAAAATACCATGTGTCAATAATAGCTTTGCCGGTAAAACCACAGCATGTGAAAATTAGTGTCAGGAGATTAATAAAGTGAAAAGGTTCCAGATGCAACAGAGAATGAGAAATCAGTGTAGACAGGCACACAAAGTTATGGCCTTGGTTGGTTGGGGTTTTTTTAGTCAATCTACTTAAGTTCTCTTTGTACTATTGCAAATATTTGTGGGACAGTCACATGATCTCTTAGTTGCATTAATTTCATCATCCTCTCATTATTTTCCTACAAAGAGCTGTGTGACATATAAGGACTTAAACAGAAAACTTTTCCTTGAAGAGAAATTAGCACTAGAAATTATGCCCTCAATTCATAGAATGTTTTGGGTTGGAAGGGACTTTCATGATCATCTACTTCCAACGCCCCTGCCATGGGTAGGACACCTTCCACTGGATCAGAGCCCCAGTCAACCTGGCCAACACTGCCAACACTGACAACAGTGACATCCACAGCTTCTCTGGGCAACCTGGGCCAGTGCCCCAGCACCCATACAGTAAAGAATTTCTTCCTAATAGCTAGTCTAAACCTGCCCTCCTTCCACTTAAACCCATTCCTCCTTGTCCTATCACTGCATGCCCTTGTAAAAAGTCCTTCTCCAGCTTTCCTGTAAACGCTTTTTAGTACTAGAAAGCTGCTAGAAGGTCTCCCTGGAGCCTGTTCATCTGCAGGATGAAAAAATCCATCTCTCTCAGCCTGACTTCGCAGGGAGAAGTGCTCCAGCCCTCTGATCATCTTAGTGACCCTCCACTGGACTCACTCCAACAGGCCTACATCCTTCCTACGTGGTGGGATGTCTGTATTTGGAGGCTTCTGAGACCAGCTGGAGAAAACCCTGAGCTGACTTTAGTGTTGAGGAGGAGTTTGACTAGATCTACTAAGATCCCTTCCCAACAGAACACTTCTGTATTTCAGAAATATCGTATATATATACATATATATATATATACACATACATATAAATAATACATAAAATATCCAATCAGCCTTATAAATTCACGTTTTGTGAATTGGGAGACTTTAGAGATCGCTATGCTAAATTATTGTTATCACCTTTTGTGAAAAACATAAAATAAAAGAATTTAAATGGAAAAGACAAAAGGTTGGGAGAGAGTGCTAAAATATCAACTACAGAGTCAAAAGGAATTGATATGAGAAAATCTTATTTTTAAATGAGATTAAAACTTCTAAAGCCAAAGTGAAATTGAAATTAAGGGAAGAACTGGAAGCTTTAAGAACTGTATAAAATCTCCTGAAGCACTGCTCAGTTTTTGGTAGAAGTAAGTGGGAATTTAGCACTTCTAAGGACCCTATATTTCCTCTAGGAACCTTGAAATTATGGAGTTCCTTCCCATTAATTTCAGTAGGCCTTTCATACAGATACACTGTAACAGGCTATTTCATACTAACTGCTTAATCTACACTGTGTTTACAAAAATGTAGCATGGTGTTGTTCAGGAATTAGCCTTTGCCTTCCATAGTGCTGCCGATACCATGTTGGCAACTACAATAATATTTTAAATGACGATGACAGATTGTAGCTGCACTTGGCTTGTGTGTCAGAAAAGTCATACAAATTGCAGATGAACATTCACTTTCCTGCTTCACATGTCACAGCTTATTTTGTCACTACTTAGGGATTATGTTGCTCATATTAAATAGCAATAAATGACCTTCGTTATGCTCCTTCCTTGGTTAAATGATTCTTAAGAGTATAGGTGAGGTTCCCACCTTCTTCTAGCTGTTCTTAATACACTGTGTATTTATTCTGTGTTGGTAGCATGAAAACACTCTGTGATCAAAGAATTCTGTACAAAAGCCAGATCACGCATAGGATCTTATTTCTCAAAACCAAGCAACTCAAGGACTCTGAACTCAAGGGAAAGGCAACCATGAATAAATCAGGCAAAACAGAATCTTAAGTATGTCTGTTTCCAGGACACAGGAAAATTCACCCTGCATAAAAATATTACAGGTTTCTGTCATAGGAATTTCTGACCTTCAGCACTAGTGGATTCTGAAAGAGAAAGAGAGCACAAGTAGTGCAGGGGAAATAGGCCGATGTGAAAACTACTTGACTTTCCTTCTACTTGGACTATTTGGTACCACTGATACAAGGCGGCTGGACTATCTCTTTTCCATGTCTTTAATATGCTTTTTCTTTTCTAGGCTGTGCATCAAGTGCAAGTGGTAAAGGATGGGTCCCTATATCAGGATTATTCCAGGGTGGATTTCCCTGGAGCAGATCCACCCCACTGCACTTCTCATTTTTCGACTCATTAGTCATGATGGAAAAGAAGAAGAGTTCCTCCTCCAGCACTCCTGGACTTACTCCTGGTCCATTCTCATTGCATGGATCTTCAGGGTTACAAATCTGACACTACCCTTGTCCTCTTCAGAATAATCCAGGTAGCAAAGATCTGCTGTTTAAACTGTTCTGAGTTTATCCAGTGCCTTTTGAACAGACAAAGATGCAGAAGCCATTGCCTAAATGACTAAGCTGAAAGGCCATCAAGGCAAGGAGTCCCCTAGCACTATTTGCATCTCTTCCACTGTCACACCAATATGCAAAAAGAGGGCACGTGTCCAAAGCTTATTTTGAAGAAATTTTCCTCAGAGTACAGAAATACTCAGCAATATTTTCTCTAGTAAAATTAAATTGTTCCAATTCTCTGGGGGAAAAAAGCATTTTCTAAAAAAATCTTGTTTATCTTTAGTTATTATCTCAGTAAAAGTTACTCCACACACATGAGGAATAATTACATGCACTAGCTTTTGGTTCATTCTTATTCACTGTGGAGTTTCACAGGCTGAAGGGGTTTTCAGCAAGATAACTGATTATGTAAATCCTTTTCCTTTGACAGTCCTCTTAGAAAGTTCTGAAATCATATGATTAGCCTTGAAATTAATCATTCTAAGAAATTTTTTAAATCCTCTGCTGAAAGGTATCAAGTTACGAAGATGAACACCAACACTGAAATCACCTATATACAAAAACTCTCTCCCTCACATGGTAAATTCACGTTAGTAGAGATTTTTATTATGCAAGCATGCTATGTGTGTCTTTTTTCTTGCCATCACAGACAATTTCAAATATGAATTGATAGCACAGTAGTGATTACAGTTGGTAACATTATTTAAAGACATAATTTCAGGGATCAAGCAGTGAAACACCATTAAACAGTAACATCATTAAATGTGAAGATCTGATTATTAACTGCTTTTAAGTATGTCTATACTAAATATCACTAAAATAGCTTGTTAGCATATTTATAAGACACTATTTATTCTCTTTATTACCAATTATATTTCAAAATTATTTTATCTTTTATATTACCCACTATGTAAACTAAATGTCATCCATCGTTTTGGTTGTCGAAAACAGCTTTCCGAGACATTTAATGCAGCTGCTCAAACAGCTTGTAGTAGCTACTTTATGATTAAAATTTTTGGCACTTTTTACTGAAATTTTGTTTCTATATTCAACAATATCTCTATTCATTAAAATTGTGCTTTACTAGTATCTGCATTTAGCTGTGCAGCAAAATGTAGGAGTCCAGAACCTGGGGTTTATGCCAGATTAGTGTCCTATTCTGAGTTGAGATTGTTTAGATATTTTACTACTTCATGAAAGGAGTAGTGAGAGGCATTGAATTAAGGTGATTTGTTACCTTGATTTTTTTCCCCATTTTTCTTCTCAAATATATTCTACTCATAGATTCTGAGTGTTTATTATTTGATTAACCCAGGACTGAGGTATATATTTATCTTCTGACATCCTGACAAAAAATGTAGACAACATCTCTTGATTGGCTGCACCATAGCATGTGGGCAAGGATTTCCAAAAGTACTGCATGCTGGTATTGTTTCAAGTTGGTCCATTGATTCTGACAGTGCATGTGTTCTGGGATTTCTAAATCCTTGTGAAAATCCCACCAGTATCACTTTGTGAACATCAGTCGCTGTGACAACAGGTTATTTAGGTATGTATAGACACAAACCTTGGTGTTAAGTACGCAGTGCAGTATGTCAGGGCCAAGAGTTCTTCATTACATTTCCTAATCCCAAATAATTAGTTTAGTGCTGTATGATGTACTAGAAGACAAAAAACTGGTTCAAAAGAAGAGTGCCTGACAAACTTAGTCTGACCAATACAAACATGCACATTCCATAGTTTTCTCACCCATACCTGAAAAAAAATTTCATTGGCATAGTGTAAAAGAAAGCTTACAACCCCAATGTTATTCTGGTAAGTCCCAGTCATGAGTGCAATCCCCATTGCCATATAGATGCAGAGGTGATTCTGTCTAGTGTTCAGAAAGAACAGAAAGCAAGGTGCTTGGCTATCTCATAGATCACCTTCTTTACAGCTGTGTCAGCTCCTGGCCTGAGCCATGCCAGTGAAGTCAAGGGAGATCTTCTTAACTCACATAGCCTGGTCTAAGAATAACAACCTAAAAGGATTTAAATATTTATTTGAAAGATGAACTGAGTTGTTTAGAAATGACACCTTTGACACTACCCATGCATTCATAGTTCTTGAACCATATTTTAATTTGTTAGAGCAACCCAAATCTGCATATCCCTCATTGATTTTATTAAAATTGGTGAGCAAGCAAATATTCATTTAAGAAGGCTAATTACCAAGCTAAAGTATTGCAGTTTTATTTAGCTAATTAGGGATGGAACAATGCACTAGTAAAATTAAGGTCATGATTAAAGTAGGCTCAATAAGTCTAAGGCTTGATCCACAAAAGTGGAATGTATATAGGTATGCTGAACTGTGAAATTGCCACTGAAATGTGTCACTTCCCAAGAAGTGTCTGTCTCCATGAGCAGGAAGTCAAGCAAGAGTGGCAGGAGTCCTGTGTGGATGAACAAGGAACTCCCGGAAAAGCTCAGACTTCCCCATAGAGGGGAAGCGTGCAAGGGGCAAAGGCTGGGACAGGTGACCCAGAAAAAGCAGAGAGGCCCTGTCTGAGGGTTCAGGGACACGGCTAGGAAGGACAAATCTATGCGGAGTTGAATCTCATGAAGGTTGTGAAAAGCAACAAGAAGGACTCCAAGAGATACATCAGCAGCAGAAGACATGTCAGGGAAATTGTAGGCCTTCTGTTGAAATAGTCAGGAGACCTGGCGACAAAAGACACAGCAAAAATCAAGGTACTGCATATCTTCTTTGCCTTTGGCTTTCAACAGTCCCAGACCCCTGAGACCAAAGGTAAAGATCACTTCTTACCAGAGCAGGGTCACGTTAGGAAATATTTAAAGAGAGTAGACAGACACAACTCCATGGGACCTAGTGGGATGGACCCACAGGTGAGGAGAGAGCTGGCCCATGTCACCACAAGGTCACCCTCAACTATCTTTGAAATGTCATGTTGATTGGAGGAGTTTTCTGAGGACTGAAAGAAAGAAAATGACACTCCTATTCTGAAAAATATTGAATAAATACCTGGAGGACCACATACTGGTCAACCACACCTCAGACCCTAAGAAATTGATGGAGAAAATCTTCATGTAAAGCCTTTCCAAATATATCAAGGACAACAGTGTGATTTGTAGAAGTCAGCATAGACTTAAGGGAAAATCATGCTTAACCAACTGGATGATTGGTGGGTTAAGAGAGAGCAGTGGATGCTGTTTTCCTTTACTTTTACAAGTCTCCCATGTCATCCCCACAGACAAGCTGTTGGAGTAGAGTCTGGTTAAGAGAAAAGTGAGGTGTACTGACAATACAAAACAGGGAGCAGTGGTTGATACACCAAATGGATGCACGGCTGAGTAGAGAGACCTCAACAGGCTGGAGAAATGGACAACACATGAACGTTAGGTAGCTCAACAAAGGGAAACGTCAGTCCTATCCCCAGGAAGAAATAAACCAGACACCAGTATAACATAGGGGCCAGTTAGCTGACAAGGAATTTGACAGACAATGTCTTGAAGATCCTGGTTTGACCAAGCCAGCAAAGCGCCCTTGTGGCAAAGGTGGACAATAGTACTTTGCATTAGGCAAAATGTTGCCAGCAGATCAAGTCAGGTGGTCGGTCCTTCCCCTCTGCTCAGCACTGGTGAGACACATCTGGAATAGGCTAGACCCTATTATCTCAAAGGTCTTTTCCAACCTAGCTGATTCTGTGATTCTCTGAAGGCTGGGTCTAGCTCTGGACTCCTGAGTATGAGAGAGGGTCATGGACATACTAGAGCACATCCAGTGCAGACTCACGAAGATGATTAAGGAACTGCCACTGCTGTATGAGGAGAGGATGAGAGTACTGGGGCTGCTCAGTCTGGAGAAGAGAAGGCTCAGGGGAATCCTATCCATGTGTGTACAACTCTAATGGGAGAAGTAAGGAAGGCAGAAGCCAGATACTTCTCAGTGGTGCCCAGTGACAGGACAAGAGGCTGAAGGCACAAACTGAAACACAGGACATTCCACGTCAGAGTAAGAAAGAATTCTTAGTGTGGACATGAAGAAACACTGTCAGAGGTTGTCCAGGGAGGTTGTAGAGTCTACATCCTTGGAACTATTCAAAATCCCACTGAACATGTCCCCAGGCAATCTTCTGTCACTGAACCTGTTGGACGAGACAATCTCCAGAGGTGCCTTCCTCTCTCAGCCATTCTGGGAACAAACAGTTCTGTAAATTACATTGTTTTTTGAGTCCTACCTTGCAAAGTATTTACAAAGGCTTCTCCATTCCACTCTAAGATCCCAAATACTTTTTTAGCCATTAAATTACATTGATTTCCATGGATGAAGAAGATAACACTGCAAAATGCGAGAGGAAAGCTCTCTATCTGGAAGAAAATAACTCTTTTATCAAATTAAGAAACACGTATTTATAGGTCAGGATTCATCTGCCCTTTACTTGCTATCTACATCAACTCAGCACAAATCATGTCCTTGAATGCCTAGTACTCTCCTACTAGCTATACAGCACAAGTTGGCTTTTGATTTTGTCAGAATAAGTGTAAAGTACTTTACATAATGATATATATTTGCAATTTTTCCAATCTTATCGGTTTTGTATTTACAGTTCACATATGACATTTCTTCTATCCTTGCCACTAAAAGAAATCCTACAAGCAATCATTTCCTTACTGACCTGTCCTAGTCAGCTAGAAAATGCCATCTGTTATTTTCTCTTCCTCACTCTGTCACTGATTCACACTCTGTAGAGTGACTGTAGAGCTTTATTTTTATTATTTCTACTTGGTGTTATTATGTTATTAAGGTTTTAGGAACAGCAACTTTAAGTAATTGCCCCAAAGTAAATAGACGTACTAAATCTGCTCCATGTGAGGCTGTGAGCCCATTTACAAAACCTAAAACAGAATGAGTCATCAGACTTATTTGTCTGGTTGTTGAGTACAGTCTTTAAACTGCAGATCATAGAGCTGGTGATGGTTGTACAGATCCCCAAAAAGTGTCCAGAAACTGCGTAGCTGCCTGTAGTAATACAAGATTTAAAATATTCTATCAAAAGAAATTATCCATGCTGATGAATGCTAACATTAAAATGTGGTTTATTTTGAATTTTATTTTATCCAGAACCACAGGGATGTTCCTGACTGACAATTTAAAATGTTCAATTTCATTGGGCTGTCAAAGACAATTATGAATTATGCACTGGTGCAGAGTTAGTATATAATCTACCTATGCAGGGTTGAATTTTTATGGACTCATTTATTAATTAAAAAAACCCTTTATGTATTACTAGTTAACCCCATATTAGTCCTGTTCAGAAGGGAGGGATGACATGTTGACATAATAAAAGACAGACTAAATTAGAGAGATGCTAAAAGCATTGACTTCTATGCAAGATCATAGGAACACTGGAATCTGATAGCCATCCTTTTAAAAAAAGCTACTCAAATTCACATTAAGCTGATCAAGAATATGAACAAAAACCTCTTTCATTTCTTTGTATTAGAGACAGACTGTAGCCCAAAACTAATTTTGAGAGTAAAATTACTTGTGTTAATCTTCCTATCTTTAGACCCCAAAACTTTGTTCCTTCAAGTAATTATATTAAACCAACTCAGAAATCTTTTTCTCCTACTAATTTCCAGCCAGAGAAGGCAATAAAAATGGAATAATTAACCATAAACAATTTTATTTGCCTGATTATATCGAAGCTTCAGATGGAATGTTTTAAATGGCCAGGCACACGTGGATGCATTTTTCTTTTTAATGCAGCCCTGAAGGGCAGAAACAGTTTAGGGTTTTGACCCTAGCATGTTCAACGTTTCCCCTTTTTCTTCTTCTGATTCTTTTTTTAGTATTTCTTTTTCCTCATTCATTGCATTTATTAGAATGTTTATATCCAAGTTAAAGGAAGAGACACAGTCAATTTTAACACTTCACTACTCCAGGATTCTCCAGGAAGGAAACACATGGCTATTCCCCTTTGAAAGGGTTTAGATTTTCTAAAGAGATTTGTAATGAAAAGTGTGCCCATGATGCAGTGGGAGTCACAACAGGTTGACAGTGAAAAAATAGAAAAGATTAAAAAAAAATCAGATACCTTCATTATCTTTACAATTACAGGTCCTTGTGTTTTAAAATAAACAATTGAGATGTAAAAGATGGAATAAAGCAGGATTATTTTATCACTTTAAAGTATCATTTTTGCAGTAGACTTTGAATCTGATCTGATTAGCTTTATTCCCCCAATTAAGTGTGCTTATCCAGGAAATAAGTTTCATACAGTTTAAAATGTGGAGATAAAAGAATCTGTCCTACCTAAACATGTATTCCTATCTCAGTCTTATCTCTTCCTGTTCATTATCCAGCTTACTCTGACTCTATTTCTTTTCCTTCTGGTTAGTCTTTCCTCTTCTTCTTTCTTACACTCTTTCACCT
>WEIT01005620.1:14382-34187 GCA_013389985.1 Dryoscopus gambensis
ACAGAAGTTAAAAAAAATGCACAATAATTCCATTGATCTAGTCAAAACTGCCATGCAGTCTCCGTTGAAGTATAAGCCTGGTTTGTTATGACAAGAGGAGGTCGTATTAAGAGTAATTTAAAGTTATGGAAGACATATTTTTACGTTTTGAAGTATTACTTTACACTTGAGGGAGGGAGGGCAGGGAAGAATGCAAATCACTGTCAGCTCAGGAACCAAAGGTAAAATGCAAATTTTAGTCAGGGTTAGCCTTGTGATATTAATTGTTTCACTTTCTCTTTTATCTCCAAAGCCAAGGTATTTTTAGACATTTTTTAAAAGAAGAACACTGTGGACGACCAACAATACAGTAGAGTGACATGTTTTCTGTAAGCACAGTTGTTAGTAAGGCTACTCGTACCCAGATATTTGCTCATTGTGTAGCTTCAGCAAGAATCAGAAGAAAGTAGTACTCAAACACATGTTTTAAGAGAAGAATTGGAGGTTGATTTTGGCTGCCTGTTCTGTTTCTTCTCAAGTAAGGAGGGTGAAGATTATGGTGAAAAAGACAATAACTAGGACTAATGCATTTTAACAGAGTAAAAAATAACCATTTTTCTTTTCAGCATTACTCATGAGAAGGAGACTTGTCAGATTCAACAGGAACCGACACAATCTTCTACCTAAACAAAGGATCCGTTTTGCTGACCCATTCCCATGTCCTCTGAGATCCATGCAGACTTCATTGGAAAGGTTTCACTTCATCTATCTGTGAAAGAGAAGGGGACTTTCTGACATCTGCCAGCATCAGGAACAAAGATGGATGACAATGGCAAATCCAGGAAGAGGCCTGGGATTTTTACAGGCAAGGTAAATGTAGCCTTTTCCTTACACCTGAAAATACCTTCTATTCTGTATTCACAGCCATGCCTCTCTTTTCTTGTCTAAGCATTTATGAGATGAAGAAAGGTGAGATGAGAAAGGTGTATATTCAAATTAAGGTCTGGCCCAACCAGCTTTCCTGGTGTATGTGTAATATTTAACAGAAAGCTGGTGTATGTATTGCTTTATCTAAGTAGTCCATTTGAGAGTTTAAAGTAGTTTATTGAAATAGAAAAGAGCTTAAGTTTTGTTCTCTCTGAATATCTGTTGTGTAATGACCATTCCTACATTTCCAAGTCAAACTCATAAACAGAATTATACTTCATGTTCCCTTATTTCTCTCCCTCTTACTGAGGATTTGGTCAATTAACACTTCCTAGTATTACACCTTTTAAGAGTCAAGGAAGTGTGAAATTGCCTTATAGTAGTGACAAGGATGAAGAAATCTTCCAAAGTCATTACTACGGCTCTAAATCTGGAGTCAAATTTAAATATAATGTATAGTATAAGCTGGAAGACAAAGTATTTGAGTCATTTGCTCCAAATTATTTAAAATTCATGTACATAAAATCATTTACGTTAGAATAGCAATCTGAGATTTGAGTTGTACTTCACCTTGTCTCATAGTTCTAAGAAACAGTCAATATAATTGAATTTTTCCCACCAGCATTTTATTCAGTCTTACCTTTTCTACTTCATTGTGGTTGGGAAGGGGTAAGAGAGAAGGCAGGTATGCAGACCTGAGATATATGGAATAATTTGAGTGCTGCTTATGCCCTCCTTAGTAAAACTGTTGCTACATAGCAAGACTGGATTACTAAAATGCCTACTGTAGGTATATGTTGATGTATTCCAATAGGAAATCTGCTTCAGGAAGTAGCAAATTCAACACAATGTCTTTTGATATGTAATTTTCCACTAGTGACAATAGCATTGCTGTTATTTAGCCACAATACAGGAACTTCCAAGCCCACAGGTCTGCTTTTTTCCATTCTGGGAAAAATGAATATATGAATAGAACCTCTACTTTTCAGTTCACAGAATAACAGAATAAAAGAATCAATCATAGAATGAAACAAAAATGGTTCAAAGCGACAGGGCAGTCTCAGCCACTAGAATGCAGGTAGTGACACCTTTCAAAGAGTAAATATTCATAGAAAAAGAGTGAGAACAATAAAGAACCTTCTTCTCTAGCCTGGCAATAACAGTGATGTTGAAGGCGATAGATGACCTGTAGACTAGCTCCTCATCTCAGCAAGACATACACATTTTATTCAATACCTGTAAAAATGAAAAAGACATTTCAACTTCTTTTTCTCAAGGTGTATTCCTTCATTTTCCTCAGATTTTCACCAAAAAATACGCTGTTTTCTCACAAAACACTGATATTTCGACATTAAACCGTAGGGTTTGAATGGATGAGATGCAAAATTAATGCAATTTCTTTTTCTATCTAATTTTTTATTTATTTTCAGGCATGCAGCTGGAGCAATGGATATTAATATGGAATTAATGCAAAAATCAGAGAAAATTTTAGATGTCACTCTATTAAAATTGCAGTCACTCATGGAAATTTGACAGGGAAAACATAGGAAAAATCTAAGCTAGATAATAGTCAACAGAAAACTTTACCTTTACATGAGATTCTTGATGTAACCTCCTTAATCACCTGGCCAAGGAAATATTTGAGAATAAAGGCAATAAACAGGAGAAAAGGTAAATAAATAACCCAATACATGAAACTCATTTAGCAGCTCTGATGGGAAACTATGCTATCCATACTTGCAAGGTATTTTCTCAAGATCCTGGATGTGAGTCATTTTCCCTGATATGTGAGATATAGTCAGAAAACCTATTTAAATATGGTAAAACACACATCTAAATGTTTTTTAAGACATTAGGCATATGTTCAACTGAGTGCTGTGAATTTGCAATGCAGGTACCAAATGTGGGATTTATCTCACCTGGCCTGAGAGAGTCAAGGTGAGGAAGACTACAACAGCAATAGTCACCTTTAGCTCTGACTTTTTGAAGAGAGCAGCAAGAATGTTTTCTAGGTATCAGTTTGTGGGATCTTTGCTAAAGGTCTGTATTTACTCACTTGAATCCCACCAGAAAAGACAGAGTGTGTTTTCAGAAAGCTTCTTCAGGCTTTGCAATAGTAATTGAAACCAAACCAAATCCTTATTTACCTTTTGTACTGCATGGTACTTTTGTATAACAACTCTGAAGTTTTGCCTATTTATTTCATTTCTATTGTGATTTCTTTTTTTATTGTGAAGATTGGCCAATTTAGAGTAAATTATCTAGCTAAAGTAATCAGGGAAAATGGATGTCAGAGATCAATTCATCCAATTGCATTAAATGAGAGACAAGATTTTCTTTACTCATTTAATTATATCGAATAACATCTGCAAGACATACCTACCCTTCAAAATGAAGAGAGATGTATGGAGTACTGGGATTCATTCCAGGACTAGCATCAAACCTTGAGGAATTTCAATCAAAGTGAGAAAAGTTACAGCACTGCTGTAAAATAGAATTGTGTGCAGATCTTCTGTGATTTCTTCCCTAGTAGATATGGGAAACAGTTCTTTTTCTTTCCAAATGGATTTCTAAAAGTGATTTTTAAAGCCAAAAAAATTAAAAACACAGCATTTTGTCTACTGAGGCTGTTTTGTGTTCAGAAAAAAAAAGGAGATTAAGAGATATCATAAAAAAGAAAACTTTTAAAAATTCAGAAAGATCCATTTCCCTTTCTCAAACTCTCCGCAAGGAAAGGGGCCTCTTTTTCCTCCTCCTCAACCCAAATAACAAATATATATCCTGCAAAAATATTTGATAATCAAAATTCCTGCTTCGAGCCTTAACAGTTTCTCTAAGCCTATTTCCCTGGAGTCAAAAATATGTTTTTTAATGATGATTTTATGATGTTATTGGAGCAAGCATAATGAAATAAGAAAACTAGCTTACTAGCTAGAGTTTGGGGAGGACTTTTATGATCACAATGTATTACAATTCTGAGTTCTGAGTAGATGCCAGAAGCGTTAAATATTAGCAGTATATGATGCACTCAGTTATAAACACTTCAAAAAAGAAGTTTCATAAAAAGCAACCGTTTTCTTGCTCCTTATAGCTGATGTTTTTCAGCAGTTGACCAATCATTTGAATATACATACATATATATTCTAGTATATAATATGTGTATTTATATATATACTCATTCTAAAGTAGCAGTTCCAGGCAGTACCTACTGGCACCTAGGTACAATATGCAGCCATTTTACCTAGCATACTTTGCTCTTAATTATGAAATATGCTGAATTGGAAGGGGTCCATCAGGATCATCAAATCCAAAGCAACAGAAATGTGAAAGATCTATAGAGTATGTATAAATATTGCTGTGGGTTATTATAAAGAAATGTGAGTAAAAAAAATTTAAAACCCACAACCAATACTGCAATGCTTTTAAAATGTTTTTAGTGAGATGACAAAGATGCAGCATTGTATATCCAATTAAAGGAGACTTTATGTTCCCCTAAGAACCCACACCTGTTCAGTGAGGTTCATTTTACATGGAAATGCACTGTACTAAGAACAGTTTATTGCCTTTTCCTAATATAAGTCCATCAAAAACGTAATGGATCTATGTTTGCTTTTTAAAAAGAACAGTGGATGTCACAAAGCTCCCTTCTAGAAAACCAAAACCCTAACTTCCATTCTCTAGTGTCAGTGACCTCTCTTCTACAACGCTTGCAGCTGCAGACACAATCCCAAATCTAATTTGAAATGGGTTGCAGATGAAAAGAAAAGAAGTATCACCAAGCTAAAATCAATTATAAATCAGATTGTAAAAAGCTTCTGAGAGTACCAGTTTGATGGAAGACTTTTCTTTCTGTAGCAGTACTACAGCAGAATGTCTTACATGCTAGACTTTTTAATATGCTAGATTTCACTGATGTGAGTGATTTATAAACTGCCCAAAACAGTAAGGCAGAGATGCTGCCGTAGGGAGAAAAGTCGTGCGGTCAAAGCTCACCTGAAGTTAAAGTTGGCTAGAATTTTGGGGAACAGTAAAATGAGGTTTTCAAATATATTAATGGCAAAAGGCAGTGTAGAAATAACATCAGCCTGTTACAGGATGAGGATGCTCACCTCAAAAACAGGGACATGGACTAGGCAAGAGGGCCAGTTGTGTTCTGGAGGGCATCAAGCACAACATCGCCAGCCGGGCAAGGGAGGGCACTGTCCTGCTCTGCTCCACACTGGGGTGGCCTCACCTTGAATATTGTGGGCAGTTTTGGGCACCACTAGACAAGAAAGACATTGAGTTATTACAGAGTGTCCAAAGGAGGGCAGTGAGGATGGTGAAGGGCCTTGAGGGGAAGCTATGCGAGGAGTGGCTGAGGGCACCTGGTCTGTTCAGCCTGGAGGATACTGAGGGGAGACCTCATTGCAGTTACAACTTCCTCATGAGGGGAAGAGGAGGGGCAGGCACTGATCTCTGCTCTGCAGTAATCAGTGGCAGGACCCAAGGGAATGGCCTGAAGCTGTGTCAGGTTATGTTTAAACTGAATATTAGAAAAATGTCTTCACCCAGAGTGTGGTTGGGCACTGAACAGGTTCCTCAGGGAAGTGGTCAGAGCACCAAAACTGTCTGATTTCAAGAAGCATTTGGACAAAACTCTTGGGCACATACTGACACTCATGGATGGTCCTGTGCAGAGCCAGGAATTGGATTCAATTATCCTGATGGGTCACTTTCAGCTCATATTCTGCGATTTCATGCAACTGAGTGGAGCAGTCCAATTGGGTAGCAAAGTGCTTGTTATTCCAGTCATTTCACTGAATGCCTACAAATTTGAGTCGTTCCACAAAGTGTCTGCCTGGAAAAGTCATTTTGCAGGGACAGAAAATTTTAATCATTCAGTGAAGTGACTGGTTTCACAACATAAAAGCAATGTAAACAAAATGTGAACTATGACCACATCTAAGTAAAAGCATATTAGTAACAATTTCAAACAGGTAAGAATACTATCCTCTGTATATGAATATTTATTTGGTTTTAGGCATATATATTTGGGTGTATACATAAATAAAATCCACCTTAAAGCTATAGAAAAGATTAAGGAGGCATTTATACAGAACATATTAATGTCATACATTATTGTAGTGGTTTGGTTCGCATTTTTATCTTCTGTGAGATAAGAATTAGGAGAAATGCAAAGCAGGCTCCCTACTTTAAAGAATATAAAGAACTTTATTAATAGAACTAAAAGAAAAGAAAATTAATAAGGGTTAGAATAAACCTTCAGACCACTTTCCTCCCCCCATCCTCCTCCCTCCTTCCACTTACAACATAAAGACACAAACTTGGGATTATTTCAGTCAGTTTACCACCTCTATAATAGCCTTTTAGTTCACTTAGGGCAAGGAGTCTCTTCTGCTCATGTTATGGAGCTTCTACACAAGAAACAATCTTCTCATGGCTTCAGTGTCACAGCACAACAGCCACCCGGGATGGTTCTGTGTTGGCCATGTGAGTCCCTTCCCTCAATATACAGCTTTCCCCACAACTGTTTTTGAGGGTTCAATTCTAGTTACTGGGGTACTATTTAAAGATTGAGCTGTTCCAGAGCAAAGGTTCTCTTCATCTACCTCTGGGATCACTTTCATCTCTAGGAACAGAGGTCTTCTTCTTCCCTGGGAGCAAAGGGTCTTCACTTCATCACTACCTCTCTCTGTTCAGGCTTCTCATTGGATCACAGCAACATCAGCATTTACTTATTTCAGCGCAGGCTATTTGCTTATAGCAGTTTGAAGCTCTAACCCCCATGCCTATCACAAAATTAAGAGGGAGTCTTTGATATATTACAGTCCACCACCAGAACTTTACAAAAGAATTTCAGTTTACTAGCATCTCCTCTATCTCTCTGGGCTTTAGTTCTTCTTCACTGACTTTGGTGTTACTATCATGGTGTCTGTTCATGTGCCCTTACCTCTTCCATATCCAGGAAGAGGAACTTACAGCGCTGGAAGGTTTAATCTTAGCCTGGCTGGAGTTTGCAAGCTGGAACTTATCTGTCTCTGCTGGTCACACGATCTCGGCCAAGCGGCAGCTGGAGAAGACGCTGCGTGGTCCCAGCTTCGGGCTTCAGGCTTGAGCTGGGGGGGCATGGTTTCAGCTGCGGGCCTGCTTGTTGTTCAGGGCTGGCTCTCTCCCCACCAGCCTGGCCCCACCAAGCCACAGGCCAGCCAGCACGGAGCAGGAACAGGAGCGGCTAAGATCTTGCCAAGCCACGCTGCAGAGCTGGCCCGCACGGGGCAGGGACATGGCCCGGCCCCATGGGTTCACACAGGCAGAGCCCAGCCCGGCCCACCGGGCCGAGCGGGCCCCAAGTTACCTGTCCTAAGACAGGAAGCAAGACAGCGATTCCCGGGCTGGGTCGTCTTTTAAATGTGGTTTTTACAGAGGCATGTATCAGCTCTTAAGTGGCTTAACAAAGCTGTCAGTATTCAAATTAGTTAATTGATTTGTTCTATCAAGTTTGGAGGAAGTTACAACAGCCCCTTGCAAAAAACATCACTTCTGTAGCTGGTGGAAGGTCTTTTCTTAACTAAAACTCCAAGCTGTGCTAACCCATGACAACTATGAAAGATTTCTAGACATTTAAACTCTTAGCCCATAACTGGATAGTTGGCTTTTAGGGGAGGAAAGGTGATAATTTTTGTTGCCTCCACTCCATATTTAAATGCATTCTTTCTATGTGGCTGAAACAAGTTGGGGACATCAAGAGACATCCTGTACCTAGCACGATGGGATAACACCCTCATCTTCCATGTTATTGCACTATTTGTGTTCCACCTTTCTAGACACCAAACCATAAGGATGAAAATCCTGACTCCATAAAATAACTTTTAGACACCTTTGCTAGAAATGTCTTATTGCTCTTTTTAAAATCACCATAGGACATTCCAAATTCAGATTCCAACAAAAAAACTTTTATGTAAAACAGAACATCCAGCACCTATGAAATCGCAATGTTGAAACTGCACATCAAATATTAAGTTTTCCAACTGGAAGAAAGGGAGGATATTAATTACAAAAAGGCTTTAATTTTTTGAACAAGTGATATTAATCCTTCTGGAACTATGACACATTAAGATCCCATGCCAGCAAAACACTTAAGCATGGTCTTCTCTTTAAGACCAAAAGTAGACCACTAAACTATATATCTGCCTGCTTACAAATGATTGAATTAAGAGAATGGTCTCAGTGAAAATTCAGAAATGTTTAGTTTAATACTGCCTACATAGTAATGAACTGGATCATTTCAGCACATAAATGTAAAAAAGTACAAAATGTAATGGCACATGGCAACCACTGCAGTATTGCTGCAGAGCCAAAGACTTGAATGCAATAGCTCTTGTAGTCAAAATTAAATGGATTCTCAAGCTGTTTTATAAAGTCATTTCCTCACTGTGCTTTCAGAACAACATGCAGTGAAAATAAGACAATAAACCTCAAATCCCTCATCCAGCCTTTATCAAATATTGTGGACAGTGCTACCAGGGCTGATGTAGAAGGAGTTCACAGCCTGTATTTGGAACTGTACTCTGAATTTAATTTTGTCATTATACAGTCTGTGCAGGCATACAAGAGTTTTAAATGTTCATAAACTCATAGAAGATATGCGGTACACAATTTTAATTTTTTATTCATAATTACATTAAAACTGACTTATATCCTTATTGCTCATATCCTGCCTACTCTGCTCTGCAAAGAAAGAGGTGGGATTTCTGAACTAGTGCTATTCTGAGACCATGCAATTATCATTGCATAGTAATACACGCTTGAGACATAAAAGGTAGGATTATGAGAAGAGTGATTTTTCTAAGAAAAGTGTGATAGATACCCACTGTGAGGATTTTCAGTGAAGCATTTCATGATTTTCCTGTAGAAAACTCTTGAAAAATCTGTAAATGGTGGAAGTTCCTAAAGGAAATGTATTCTGAGTAAGAGACTGACAAAAATGAGGAATCCAACACAAGTGAGAGAGAAAATGTCCTGCTCAAAACAGATACATGAGTTTTTCACAAGCAAGAACCATTCTTGCTTAGAGCTTAATCCACAGCCTTTCAGTAAAACATACGAGTATGCCTAGGACATTTTTGGTGACCTGAAACTGAAAGTTAATATCAATACAAGGAAAAATCAGAATATGATACTGACAACAAATTTTATTTTTACTTACAAAGAAATGAGTGTATAATGATGAGCAACACACCTAGCCTGGAAACTACAAGTTTTTCTGCCTCTAGAGCAGTGAGGCTCTGCAGCACAGAGCTGCTACCTGTAGGGAAATTGTGCACCCTTGTGTGAGAGATTCTTAGTGTCCCACATATGCATCACACAAGCCATGTGCAATAATTTTGCATGACCAAAACCTCAAAAGGCAGCAAATATTAATAGTTGTACGTGCAAGTTTGGTAAGGTCATCAATATGACTGTGTGGCAAAGTGCCTCAGATGAACATGATTGAGTTTTGTAACAAATCTAACTCAGCACTGCATTTTTTTATCCTTCCTTACACATTTGGTTCTTTTTCAGATCATAAATTTGGCATTCTTGTGCTGTATTTTATTTACACATACATAAATACATTTTGAACAGTATAACATACTTAGGTATAGTTTACATTGTTAGCCAACTTTATAATACTGCAGATATTTCATTCTCCTGATTACACTATCAGGTAAGATTGAATAAAACTTTTTCTCCATTTCCAACTTGAATTATAGGATCAAACACAATTAAATCAGAGACAGAAAGGCGTTAAAACTATTAGCTCAGGTTGTGTTTATTTCACAAAGCTCAGTTCAGAAGTTTATATTGTGTTTTGTTGAACAGGTTTAATCAGTACAGTACAACTAGTAAGAAATTAATTGATTTTTAAGTCCTGTAAGCAGTTCAGATCTCATGCATAGGCATTATTCTTAATTATAAAAGGTTACAGTTGAATTCATTCAATATATGTGACTATAACACAAAGTAGGCTTTTAAAAAGTAGGTCACAGGTACAAAGCAATGTTCTTCGTATTTCAGTACAGTGTGAAAACCAGAATAACTTGTGGTGCAAAAGTTATATTCATGTAAATATAGCTTTTCTAACCAATGTGATTGCTGTATATCCAAACATTTTCCATACAACCGCAGTATGCATTCTTAATAGTTATTTTATAATAGTTATTTTTAAAGTCTTTCATTGGTAGATAAAGCAAGAGCACCTATGCCTGTACTATTTTCCTCATAGTTTCATCTCGAAAAAACTCTGTTTTAAGAGGTCTAAATTTTTAAATACATCCTTACATCAAATCTGACTTGCATTTAGTTGAACTGATTTTCTCAAGAACATTATAGGTGGAATTACGTAGTCCATAATAGACTTAGTAACTGTTTTCATAGGTTTTGTGCTTGTTTTGTTTGATAATATTTTTGACCACTCTGTGTTTGATCTTGGTGGAAAGAACATTAATTTAAATTTGTGTTTAAAAGAGCAATGATTCCAAAAAGCTGCCTGAAAAATATAAATCAAATTAGAGGAGTGGTTTTTTTCATATAAAATCTCCTAAAAAAAACATTTCTTTTTTCCATATCTTAAACATACGTCTTAAAGTTGAGTTTACAAACACCTCCTGGAAAGCCCACCCATGTTAAATTCCCCCCTTTCATAGCTAGGATCTCATTCTTCCATTTTCTGCAGCAGATGGAGATCAGAGTTAATGCTGGTTTTATATTTTTTATCCACCATAGACATCAGGGATTGTTTTGCACCTTTATCGTGAAAGTCTGTTGAGGAAGCAATGTCTTACACTAGTCCCTCATAAGCTGGGAAGCTCCCTCGCATGGAGCAAAATATTGGGGATCTTGCTGTATTTTAGTTGAGTCACAAAGGGATTTACCTGCTGTAATCTTCTTTTCCTAATATTTTTCCCCTTTTTTACACCTATTTTGTTAACTATATATTATTATTAGTAAACCCTATTGTTTATCAGTTCTATGACAGCAAATTTCTGCAATCCTCGCTGCATTTCCTCTTTTATGCAATGCATTCAGGGAGATTTGCCAAAGATCGTACAGACAGAACATTAATGAATCGAACTCAAGAGTTTAGACTCTCTCTTGACCTAAATCTCATCACTTTCTATTCATTGCAGATGCAGGTACTTACCAAAACTCACACTGAAATCAGTAAATGCCAGCAAGCAATAGCATTCCACTAATTTTTAACTGCAGTGGAAAAGCAATTGAAGGAAATAAAGTTTAGAACATAAATAAAGCTGTATTCAGTGGGAGGAAGCATAGGGCTCCATCAGCAAAGCAGTTAGGACAGCCTGGTATGGCACGTATACAGTAGCATTGTGACATATTGCACATCTTTGTGACTCAGGAGAAGGATGACATTTCCTTCATTTTAATTTTTGGGTTGCTTTTGAAAACTAACCATTTAGTTGTACTTCAAAAAAAAAAAAAGGCAGAATGAGAAAATTAGAGCAAATGAAAAAGTGAGGGCATCTGTGATGTGCAATGTGGTCAACTTGCAATACCACCTTCACCCTCACTAATACAAATAGCAGATTTATACAACACGTAAGAGCTGAAACTGGGCACCCTGAGTTTATAGGCAGGTTGTTCATTGTGAACTGATGGAGATCATGTAGCTAAGTGAAGAACCAGGAACAGGAAAAGGTCAGTTCCTTCATGGACCTTGTCCACTATGTCTTCACTGAATCACAGAATCACAGAACGGGTCAGGTTGGGAGTGAACAGTGGGGTTATCTGGTCCACCCTCCCTGCTCAAGCAGGGCCATCCCAGAGCACAGGGCACAGGATTGTGCCCAGGTGGTTTTTGAACACGTCCAGTGCTCACAGCTTCTCTGGACAATCTGTTCAAGTGACCAGCCAACTGCACAGGGAAGAAGTTCTTCCTCGTGTTCAGGTGGAATTTCTGTGCATCAGTTTCTGCCCGTTGTTGCTTGGCACCACCAAGAGAAGCCTCCAAAAGGCTTCCTTCCTCTCAGTATCCTCCCTTCAAATACTTATAGACATTGGTGAGTTTCCCTCTCAGTCATTCCTTCTTGGGGCTGAACAGGCCCAACTCCTTCAGCCTTTCCTCATAAGAGAGATGTTCCCAGGAGCCTGAGCAGCTGGGGAAAATTGGCTAAAGGGAAGTCAGAGAAAAAAGATGGCTGAGAGACAACTATTGTTCACCTGTATCCAGATTATAAGAAGAGTATTTGAGACATTTTTGCATTTTATTTGAACCAGATGTTCTTAGGTTTCATTTTTAAACAATGCCTTACCCTTTCTGAGATTTTCCTAGAAAGAGCATTCTCTTTTGTCATGTCTGATGACTAATTCAAACTGATCATAATTTCAGGAAAGAGTTAACGTGTTACAAAGGTTTTAAGCATTGCGTCTGTGACTATCATGAATTTATAAGTAATTTTCCAGTCACAAACTGGGAAATCAGTAATTCAAAGAGGAAAAACACTGAAGTCCATGAAATAAAACAAAACAAAACAACACAACACAGCAACCAAAAAAGAGAAAAAAAAATCACTTTTATTTAGATACTCTTTTCCCACATTTACTAATCTTGATTGTAATGCACAAAAGAAACTAGGTCTACTCTCTCAAATTCTCAACAAAGAATCTTATTAAAACAGGGCCATAGGAAGTGTGCACAGGGAGGCAGAAGATCAAATCTTATCATAATCATTGCTTTCCTGCCTGCTTCAGTGCATCCCTACATAGTCATAAAAATACTTCCAAAATGTGGCAGATTATTTTCACTGCAAACCTTTTCTGTTTTGTTTTTTTTTCCACTAATGAGGAACATACAAGGCACGTATAAACTCAATAGACAAATGAAACTTAAATTGCAGGAAAGGCAAATTTTAAAACTTTAATGCATCATATTATCCCACAGGTACTTCATCAAATTTTCCTCAAGACCTGTAAATCGGAGGTTTGTCATCACAGCAGTCTCTACAGATAGCTACAGTCTATTTTTTTCACCAGAGAAGGAAATGTTAAAAACAATAAACCAAAGATTTTTAGCTGTATTGTTTTTTTTTTTCTCCCTATATATACTTGGAAAGGAAAGCCACAACCTACCACTAAATTTTTACATGGTTTCAATGACACCAAGCTCCTAGTTTGTTTGAAGCCCTCCTGTCAAAAGTGCTCAACATCTATCATGCTAGAACTAGTGAAAACTGAGCTAACCTGTACCAGTAAGATAATAAAATTTTTAAAATAAAATAAAATTTAAATTAAATTAAATTANCCTCCAAACTGTCTTCCCAGTCCATGGGTGCCTGGCATCTAACACACGTGAGAGAGTCCTTTCCAGTCCATTATACACTCTACACTAGCAGCATATTTGTTCTGTCTTTGATCTGAAAATACTGTAAATAGTCCATTTCTTTAACTGTCTGAGTAGTGGACGCAATCTCACATTCTCATTCCACCATTGTCATCATACTCATAAAATAACATTTCCCTTCCCTGCCCAGTGTTTGCAACTCTAAGAAAAAAAACCTCAGAGAACAGAGATGAGGTGTTTCAGTACACAGGGAAAATGATCAGACACTATCAGCGAGATGTTCATTCTACATTTTGTCTCTTTAATTCCTCATTATAATTGACAAATTAACCTTAGGAAGATGTTGTAGAAAGAAGAACTGAAAATATGAATGACAATAGAAAAAGGAAAAGAAAAGCAATTATGTAGTATTGTCACATTTGAAACAAGGTTGTATAATAGAGTCAAAACAGATTCATTCATTTTGTGCACATTGCAATGCTTGTATGCACTTCTTCCTCTGTCAAAAGCCTGCATCCTCTCAGTTTTCTCACCTTCATGCTACAGACACAGAGGTCACAGTACGAGAGCAAGGAGAGAACTGAGCCAGCACAAAACAACCTCACTCAGCTGCCAGAGGCTCTTCAGCCACAGAGGCCGAGCTGCTGTGCAGCCAGGCAGCCTCGGTGGGCTGCAGGGCCTGAGGTTCTCTGCTGCCTGGGACACAAAGCCATGTCTTTGCTGAACGCTGCTGATGTGAGGGCACATCCAATAGGCTGAGAAAACTATAGATGTATGATTAGGAAGGTGAAATAGACAGTAAATGTTTGAACTATTTCCTTACTTTATAAATGTAAGTCTTTGGATATTCAACTTTAAGGAGCCGACATTGGTCTTTCCTGCTGGAGAGATGAGGTTTTACAATATTCTTTACAAGTTAATCACCTGAGCTTTCAGGCACTTTTAAAATCCATTTCAGTACACCTGTATGTATACTACACTGTAATGTCAGTTGAGGTAATTATTTTGACTCTTCAATGTCAACATAATGACAAGGTGTCATTTGTTATCTGTCTATATAACTCATTGCAGAATTTAATAATATATTATCCATTTCGCTAAATTAATTACGATTCATTAGCAAAATATATAAACAAATGAAATCGAGCACCGAATCATGCCTATCTCACTTACAGCTCTCACTTTAATGATGTGTTCTGCTTGTTGTGATTATCACTTGGTAGATGGGGAATTAACCAGTTCTAGACTATTAGTATGAGTTACAATAATAACTTCCAGCACTGTCTTGATTTACATCTTCTTTATCTTCTAGACACAAAAATAGTTTTGAATAGTTCCAAAGAAAATCTTAAAATTCCCAAGAAAAAAGTTAATAGCCTTCTGAGCACCCTTCTGATTTACTTGTTTTTCAAAAACATAGATTTTAAGGACACCTCTTAATAGAGTGAGAAGATTTTTACATATAAGTACTTCAGACTATATTATATAATGTTATGTCATACAATGTAATCCTCCAGACTCTTTCTGAATTAATGAATTCAAATATTATGAAAAATATTCTTAAAGTAGTTGTTTTGGTTTTGGCTTAAGGTTTTTTTTGGTTTGAGTTTTTGGCTTTTTGTTTGGGTTTTTTTAGGTTTTTGTTTGTTTTGGTTTTTGTTTTTTTTTTTTTTGAGACACATCGGTCGAAAGATATGTAAGTTATGCTATATGTACTATTAAATTTAGATACCATATATGATATCATATATGCCGTAAAGCCTTTTACAACAGCATGGATCAGAAGAGCACATACAAAGTCATCAATTCAGAATGAAAAGTAGATTAACAATACATAACTAGACATAAAAGATTTAGCTTCTCTGCTGCATTTTCAGTAGATGTTGAAAGCTGAGAAAAAAGTCACACGATCTGAGTTCTCATTCTTAATAATGACTCAGCAGAACTTTGTATGTCTTAAACTATATACTCTTACGCTGAACAAATAATAAATATATTATGCCACTCAAAAATACATAAAACCACACAGAACAAATGTCCAGGGGAGTAGTAATGTTGGTGTGACTAAGATAATAAAAGGTAAATACATAGTTCAAAGTCCCTGGCAAGAGAAAGAATGAAAATCATTATTATTTAATGGAAATGTTTTTTATCCTATTCAGGAAGATTATTAAAAAAAAAAGGAAAAAGGCATGAGACAACTGAGCTGAAGCACGGATCAGTGCTGATCTGCATGTGTGTCAGAATTTCATTTGATCTGACCCTTCACTGAGCACAGTTTATTTACCTAGCATGCTTTTTTCTCACAACCCATGCAAATTAAGCTATAAACAGTAGTAAAGGCATTATAAATTTCACACTGTTCCTAGTAAACAAAAACTTCATCTCTTCACACTGTCTTCACAGATCTCTTGGTTTCCAAACTGGAAATGGTGGAGTTCCTTCAGGTGGCAATATAGATAACCAAATTATTCCTCATGACTTTGTTGACTCTCCAGTTTAATCCTTAGTGTGTCTTTGCAGACCAGTGCACTTTATTAACACATGACAAGTAAAGCAGTCACCTGCATTTCCAGAGAACAAAGACACAAAATTTCTTAAATCTTCTTTGCTGGCAGCATTTGGTGGTTTTGGTTTAAGAATAGAAAAAAAAGATAGCTAGATAGATAGAGAGTCAGACAGACAGACAGACAGATATGAACCTGATTTTCTTTCTGTTCTATGAAAGGTGGAATTTGGGAAGATGAATAACATCCATGTTAGACTTTTTCATCTTAACTCTTTGTCCTGGCTTACCTTCAGCTGGCAACAAAGTGCAATGCAGCTTCTCACTTACACCCCAGTGGGATGAGGACAAGAATCAGAAGAAGAGGATAAGAACACTTTAATAACTGAAATAAAATAAAATATAATAATAAACATAGACTCATAGAATTATTTAGGTTGGAAAGGACTTTAAAAATCATCTAGCTGGAACCCCCTGTCATGGGCAGGGACATTTTCCACTAGATCAGATTGTTCAAAGTCTCATCCCACCTGGCCTTGAACACTTCCAGGGATGGGGCCTCCACAGCTTCTTTGGGCAACCTGTGCCAATGCCTCCTCACTCTCATCCACTCTCAGTGAATAAGAATTCTAAATAAAATGGTGTGCTAAATTTTCAGGGGGGAGGGGTATTTTCTGCCAAATTTCTATACCCTTTACAACAGAAGGGAGAAAATAGATAAATAAAACACAAGAAAGACAAGTGATGCACAGTGCAATTGCTCACCGCCCACTGACTGATGCTCAACCAGTGCCCAAATAACAATCAGCCCCTCCTGCCAAACTCTCCCCAGCATTCGCTGGCCATGACATTCTGTGGTGCAGAACATCCCTTTAGCAAGTTTGGGTCAGCCACGGGACTGTAACCCCTCACAGATTCTTGTGCACCTCCTTAATAGCAGAGCATGTGACACTGAAAAAGCTCTGATTTAGGAGAAACACTGCTTTGCGAAACTGAAATATCTGTGTGTTATCAGCATTATTCTCATACCAAATCAAAAAACACAGCACAGTAATAGGTACTAAGAAAAAAATTAACTCTATCCCATACAAAACCAGGACAATTTTAAAGTTCTGTAATCATTCAGATGTTCCAAAGATCTATTTGATTCCATTGATTCCAATGTTCAGCTTTCCATTGATAGCTACCCAGAATGACTTTGTATAGTCAAAGAAATTGACAGACAATTTGAGATGCTTCTATCACTCATCTTGCAGATAGCACTTGCCAGCTGTAAGTGAAGAAAGATTTTTCAGTATTTCCTGTTTCTAATTCTCCAGACTGCATTTGGATTGGTTTATTCCTTCCTACTTATGCATCATGATGGTGTGTGTTCACTCTCAGATGTCTGAATTTGGTTCCTTTCCCTGGACTTGCAGTTTTGTTGAAATTCATCTTTAAGTCAAGTGTTCTTATTAGCATAATACACTGTGTAAATAAGGAATTTTAGGGCTATATTCAGCTATCTGTGTAGAAATATTCTAATTTTCAACTAAATCAGTGTAGGTATCTTTATATCTTCAGGGCCAGAAACTTCAGTGTTTCTGTTAGATTGGATGATAAAATGTCTTTGGCTCAAACCTAACTGGGGTGAGGTCAAGTACAACTGGGCTAGGACAAGCCCTAGAAATACACTGTAAAAGTGAGCTAAACTTCTCTTTTAAAGCTCTAATGATCATCACTGAACAACATCCCTCAGGATGTCAGGAAAGTATATATTGGCTCAAGGCAGGATCCCATGGGAGGCAGCTCTGAAGGACGGTGGCACAGAACGGCTGATCAAGAACAACCTCCTCAAAACACACAGATGAACTACTAAAATGTGCAGAAATCTAAGGAAGAGTGGTCAGAGGCCAGCATGGATGAACAAGAGATTTAAGAATGAGCTCAAAAAAAGAGTATTTGGGAGCATGGGCACGGACAAGACTCCTAGCAGGAATGTAGAGAGGTTGTTTTAACTTAAGGAAACTTAGGGAAACTAAGGAAACTTTTAACTTAGCAAGGGATGGGGAGGGCAACAACGAGAGCTTCTATATATATGTCACTGACAGGATTAAATTACAGAAAGTATGGGACCACTGTTCAATGGGGTCAGAGACCAAATGGCAAAAGCCACAGAAAGGCTGATTTTCCATCTATACATGATGTCATTGTTTTCTACGAAGAAATTACTGGCTTTGTGAACAAGAATACCACAGTTGAGGTCATTTACCTTAAATGCAGCAAGGCTTTCAGCACATACTCCCAAAAGATCCTTATACCAAACTGGTAAAATACAACTTTGATGTGTGAACAGTTAGGCAAGCAGAAAATTAATTGCCAGACTGCCAAACTGAAAAAGCTGTAATCAGGGGTACAGTGGCCAAGCAGTTGGCAATTCCCAGTAATACTCAGGAAGAGGACTTCTACTGAGGCCAACACTGGTTTTTGTTTTTATTAATGTCCTGAATGATAACACACAATACATTCTGAGAAATTTTATAGATAATATCAAACTGGAGGATGATACCAAACCAACAACAGGTTTTCCGTTCAAACGGAACTTGTAAGTCAGGAGAAATGCATTTATAGGAAATTTATCAGGCTCAACCATAGGAAATGTCAAGTTCTGCACCTCAGAGGACTAACTCAAGAACTGGTACAGGCTGGTGGGTGACTGGCTGTAAAGTAGCTTTGGAGGAAAAGGCTGACGTGTCCCAGCGGACAACATGCTGAATGTGGGTCAGCAGGGTGCCCTGGTAGCAAAGAAAGCACACCACATCCTGAGCTGTGCTGTCAAAAGTACAGCTGGTGGATTGAGGGAGGTGACATTCCCATCTTCTGAACCTTGTTGAAACACATCTGGAGTGCTGGGACCAGTTGTGGCATCCTCAGTTTAAGAGAGACATGAACACATTGGAATGAGTCCAGTGGCAGTCCACTGGTAAGGATGTGGAGTGCATGGCAGACCAGGAGAAGTAGGAGGGCTGGGTTTGTTCACTCAGGAGCAGAGTAAGGAAGAACCTAAGGAGAGGGTACAAAGAATATAAAGCTGCTTTGAAAGCGTGCAGCAAAAGGACAGGAGACAACTGACACAAATTGCTCTAAAAAGAGAAGTTCTGCAAGAGAAAAAAGAAAAAAGGTATTCATAGCAAGGATGGCAGAACACTGAAACAGGTACACACAGAGGGGATTTAAATGACATCTTTGGACATACTCAAAAATCAGGCCCTGTCTTGTGTGGTGAGTTGAATTAGGCATCCCTCTCAACCTAAATTACTCCTGATTCTATCACCTATTCTTTATTATTGCACTGACAATATATTAGTCTTTAAATTTTACAATAAATAATACATTCTGCTTTGATATGAAGCAAAATAAATTCTGACATAGCATACAATGGAAAAGCATAGACTGAATTATTTAAAGCTACAGTTTCATAGAGGAAAACAAGGATGAATTCCATGGGATTTGATTGCAACACTGGAACCACAAATTATTTTTATTTATTTATTTTAAAAAGATAACTATACACTTCATGTTCTAATTCCTAAAAGTTGAAAATTAATATCTAGTTATTTTTCATAAAGCAGCTAGTAGGGTGAATAATTCATGAGCATTTTCATTTTCAGATTTGGCAAATAACACTCTGGATCTCTTCTTATAGTCATAAAACCCCAGAGAAAAGATCCCAGTGTAGCACATCTACACTTCCTTCTTTCTCAACAACAACTTGACTCTTAGATTATCATCCCATGCAACTGAAACTGTCAAACTATTTTTTCTTCTCTTGCTATTTATGAGTGGGTTCTGGAGTGCTGACTGCAAAATTTCTCCATAAAAAGGCTTTCAGAATTTTTATGCAAACTTACCATGACTACACAATCACATATGAGTTTTTTTTAAAGGACATTTTAGAAAACAGGTATGCTAATAATAATAAAATTCAAAAAAAATATTGCAGGTTACTTCTGTGAATTGCTCCACATTTATATGCTGAGGAGTCTCCATGTGGATCTTGAGATTGAA
>WEIT01005621.1:13102-35438 GCA_013389985.1 Dryoscopus gambensis
AAGGTCTCCAAAAACACAAATTTGAAAAGTCTCTCAGGAAGATATGCTTGGATCGAATTTATGTGATAGGCAATGACTTAAGTCAACATCAGCTTTGCCCAGTGTGCATTTCTCTACTTCTTTGGTTTTCTCATTTCCTCCACATTCAGAAGCATGTTCCTAAAGCACATAAAGGATACACAGATTGTGCTACAGGTGTCGACTCATACACATCTCCTGATACTGAAGGATACAGTGCAGCTGCTCAGTCAGTAACTACTCTGATGAGTCATTCTTCATTTAAAACAGCTTTAAACCAAATGTTGCAGGCACTCGTCCGGACAAATGTTTTTATCTGTTGGGATTAATAGATGTTTCTCCTTTGATTTTTCTGGGAGCGAGGTCAGAGCTGGCATGTTTGGGAGGGCAGCTGGCATATGTTTCTTCCATTGAAAATATATGAGTGGGCATGTGAACGTGAACAGCTGGTCTGCTTAAGGCCCTTGGATGGCTCCCTTTGAACTAATTTAAAATCCTTCAACACCTTAGTATTAGGTGTTGCCCTTCAAAAGAATAAACTCAGCCCTTGAGACCTAAAATAACACATGCATAAAACATTGTAGCACTTAGACAGGTCATCTGCAAAACTGTGTTGCCTCCTTGCTGCCATCTTCCCATATTTTAGCACCAAAACCTGACTGATAGAACAACAGCCTGGCTATATTCCATATGTGTATGTGCAGAGGGAAACCTCCCCGCTCAAGAGCCTGCTGAGTTAGTAACACTGAGCTTCAACTGACTCCCATGCTGCTGAACCACACCTCCAGGGCAGACCTCGTGGTTCCATATCATAAACCATACGCCATGCAGACAGCCCTCCAGGTTTTGTCTGGAGGGCTTTGTGTGCTTTTGTGCACACACAGAAATAATGAAGTGGCTCGTAAAGGGTTTTGGCCAAGTGAACTGGCAGGACAGAGGTGCCCCTGCCATTGAGGCACTTCTTAAGGAAAATATTTCACAATACCATTGGTAGCTTGGTGATTCTTTTCTTCTGTTCAAAGGCCAAGGTATGCTTTTAGCCTCAGTCAAAAAAGCCATTCTGTCGAAACAGATCATCAGTGGGGGTAGGCCTAAGAATAACTGCTTCTTCTCTCCACATATTTTGTTCTTTCCCCTTCATTTTCCTAAAAGCAATAATTGCAGACTGTAACTTCATGCCAGCAGATTTTTTTCCTCACTTCAAGCTAGCAAGACCAAAGTAACACAGAAAACACCATTGCCCTTCTTTTCTGACCTCTTTCCCAATTCTCTGCACCCCTGGACAAACATAATGCTTGCCAAGGAAGCAAATCCCCTGCTGCCACTTTTCAGGTGTAATATAGATGGAGTCAAAAGAAGAAAAGTAGAGTGTAAATCCTGAATGTTGGGGTCTTTTCTTCTTTCATTCTATTTGAGAGACTCAGGCAGGTCACTGCATGTGTTAAATCACCAAGCCACTCAACTCATTTCATTGACATCTGTGTTTGTCAAAGATTTTTACAGGAGAAATAATCTTTTTACCTACCATATCTCATTAATGTATTTGCTTCTTTCCTGTTGCTCTGTTAAATGCTTGTATTTAATTATGTACTCTCTTTCTCATAACTCATCCAGTTCTTCTTTTCTCCAGTTACACATGAAGGCTGAATGTATTGTGTATGTCTCTGGTGTCCTGTTGTATTTGATAAGTGAAAGGAGATAAGGGTTTATTATATCTGTTCTTTATTTTAAGATGCGCATGTTACCAATTTTGAAATACTGTGAATCAATGAAATCTTCTGGAAAGAATCATCCGGGCTTCCTAGTAAATATCAAAATAAAAGCCATCCCATGCAGAGCAGGTTATATTTGGCATGCATTTACTGGCTAAGTAACATATCCGATTTGGCTCTTTGGTTTGGAAAGAGGATTAGCCAATGTCTGACAGCTATTTTGCTATTTGTGGAATATGAGCTTACTCAGTTTTAAGGGCTCTTCTACGAAGTTGGCTTGTACCTGTGTAAAAAGGTTCAGCACAGTCTATCATTAATAAAATAAAATTTGTGCAGAGGAGGTCCCTTTCCAAAACATCCTTTTGGAATCTGGAAATTTCAGGGGTAAACAAACAAAATAAAACCTGCTCACATATGTAAGTCTGTTCCCCTGGAAAGCATGTAGAGCACTATGTTGGTTCCATATCTGCTTGAATAGTGAATAGATGGCCTTCTATAGCCCCTATGTGAAACTGACTAACCTGTGCACAGAAATGTGTTTCCGTGGTGACTCTAAACAAATCCTTATCTTCTTTCTGAACCTTTTTTCTCCGTGTCAGTGTTTAGCTGCATGGCGAGCATATTTGTTTACTGAACCATGTGTATCATAATACCATTTGTATTTAACACTGTCTCTATAACTGTTCGCGCTGCTGTAGCTGCTACACTGAAGCAACCATGCTGTTCTCAAGGCAGTCAACCCTTGATGATTTAGATGGACCAGACTCTGTTCCTAAAACAAGTGAGCGCGCTCGACCTAGGCTTCGTAAAATGCAGAGCATGGATATGTCTTCCTCATCAGCTGACAGTGGCAGTATAGTGTCAAGGTGCTTAACTCATGCATGCTTTGTTCTCGTTTACCCATACCATTGTTCTGACTGCCGTGTATGTGGATCTGTGCGTGCAAACACGTGGTGTGCAGAGTGGTTTGCATGGTTAAAGGAAGCTTTACTCCCTCCTGTGTCATGGCACGATTCTGAGAATTCAAGGCAGGATCATAATCTAGGATTCATTTGCTGTTTCACTTCTTGTTCTGGTTTTTTTTTCATTTTTGTTTTCATCCTAAATTCATGTATTTTTCAAAGTTGTTCCATAACATGACACTGGGTATATAAAAGCAGGCTAAAGTCTGTATTTATTCAACTAAAAAAGTGTCTTATTTTCAGAGTTACTGAGCTGATGGTTGTTCTCAAATTAGGAGCTGGAAGTTAAGTTTCTCAGCTAATCAGTTTTCCTAAATAAGGACTGAGGTGTATAATTTTAGAAACTAAGATAGGCACCATTGTGCTGGTTTTTCAAATTTTATTTTTATCCATATAGGAAAGATTTCTACACATGTTTTGATTACTTTACCATTGATTTACAGTAAGGTGATGGAGTTAAGAAAGGGAAAATAGTTATGAAAAAATAGCAAATCATATTAATATCCAGTGCATGAGAAAACTGTTCAGAGCTGTTCACTCACTTTTTAGCAGGTAAAACCCAGGGATTTACATGACATTTTGAAGTAGTGCTGCAACTCATTTTATAAATATTATAAATCTGAAATTTTATGTCATTTTGCATCATTGTTTTTCAGTGTTGAAGGTGTTTGACAAATTTTTGGAGTCAGTCAGTTTTGAAATTTTGGGATTCTATGATTTTGTACATTTTAACTAGGATGAGCCCTTCTGTGAATCATCTAAACACACATCATCATAAGTGTTACATGTTCTAATTAAAACTCTGCTACAAATGAAGTGATCTAACATAGCCACAATAAGTTTGGAAGCTGTGTAAAAGAAAAAATAAAAAGGAAACCATTTTTAATTTTGGCAAAAGATGGTCGTGTCAGTGGCTTTGATGATGCCAGTTTCCTCTAAAAGGTTATAGCTTATGTGAAAATATGGCTCCATTAATTTCATGGGAGCTACGTGAAATCTTGTTTTGTCTCTGTGAGATACAGGGATATGCAGCCAACGAAGACACTGAGTTGGTGCCTGTTGTCTAGGCTGCAGAGTGGAATGAGACTAAAAAGAGAAAGAGTGATGTTCAAGGAGAGAGGTAAAAAAATACTTGAGAGGGAGGGCCACAAATGTGATCAGAGGGCTGGAGCACCCCTCCTATGCAGACAGGCTTAGAGAGCTGTTCATCCTGGAGAAGAAAAAGTTCCAGGGAAACCACAGAGCGAACTTCCAGTATTTAAAGAACGGCTACACAAGAGCTAGAGAGAGACTTTTTACGGGGTATAGAGTGATAGGACAAGGGGAAATGGCTTTACATTAAAAGAAGGCAAGTTTAGATTAGATATTAGGAAGAAATTCTTCATTCAGAGGGTGGTGAGACACTGGAAAAGGTTGCCCAGAGAAGTTGTGCATGTTGCAGCCCTGGAAGTGTTCAAGGTCAGGTTGGATGGGGCTCTGAGCAACTTGCTCTAGTGGGAGGTGTCCCTGCCCATGGCTGGGGGGCTGGAATAAGATGAACTTTAATGTACTTTCCTACCCAAACCATTTTATGAGTCAATGCAAAGCCAAGAGTAAGGAAGGTCAGTCAAGCAAAGAACTGATCAGAGTGCATCAGACAGTTGAATGAGTAAGTAGATACATATAGAAGTAAAGCAGGCAGGTAAAGTAAAAAGGAATGCTGTATTGAGGAACACAGGGCAATCTTAAGGTAAGCAAGATACCCTGTTACTGGAACAGTTTTGTAATTTGGTTTGTATTTCTTCAAGGCAGCAATTTACATGTTCTTTTATTTGAATCAGAGTTGACATGTGTGTGTTCAGTTCATGTTCCCGTTGTATACAACACTCATACAGCGGTTGTTAAGAGCACTGTGTTCAGAAGCAATCCCATGGCTGCCTACCCTTCACCATGGAGCATGTCTTAAATAGATGTAATAGCAAGTTGTGACTCTGTTCAGAAATGTTTGAGCTACTTTCAGAAAGGTAGTGTAGTTTCTCTTGTTGATAATATTCATGTGCCCTTTGCTGGTGTTAAAAGATGGTGAATCACTGTGAGTTCAGTGGGATTTTGTTCAGGGAACAGATGGACCCAGATGTTCCATCGGTGTAAGAGGAGATCAGGATGATATCTTTTCTACCAGATCATATGACCTTTGAAGGCCTGGGAATGCAATGAGGTTGCTCAGCTGCCTGCATAAAGGAACAATTAACAAACTTTGCTTGATCATGGGTCTTTAAATTCAGCTCACTCTCTTCATCCATCTCCAACAGTGAACCTACGCAGGTCACCATGCTCTATTCCCGTCAGGGGACCACAGAAACCATTGAAGAGGTAGAAGGGGAGCATGAGGAAGAAGGAGCTCATTCTGCATCAAGGCTGGAGGAAGAGGAGGTGGAAGATTATAGCCTGGATTCAGAAGGAGCTGCATATACTCCCGATACCGATGTGCCACTGTACTCCATGGTGGATAGCAATGCAGAAGCTCCTCCTTCCTATAGCAAAGCTGTCAGCTTTGAACATCTTCCCTTTGGCTCCCCAGATGACTCAGCTGGTAAGAGCCTCATGATGGTGAGCCCAGACGACAGTCGGACAGACAAACTTGACACCATTCTCCCCCCACTGACGCACGAGCTAACAGCTAGTGAGCTGCTCCTGAACAAGTAAGAGTCCTCAACCAGGAAAAATTGTTGGTCACAATGTGTAAAGTTTTTTCATTACTTTGGGTTTTTTTCTTAGAAGTAGCCTGCAGTTTCTGATACAGACCTTGTGCTAAGTTTGGTTTAAGGGAAGAAGTTCATTTCCTGTGCAGTTGTTCTAATTACAGATTTCTAAAGTGACTCAAATTCGTCTTGGAAGGAATCTCTGCTCTCTCCCTAGATACCATATTTAATTGTTCCAATTAGCATTGAATTTCTGTGCTGCAATTGTCTTGGGGTCAAGGGCTTTTCTAAATATTCTTTGTGGAGAGGGCTTCTCTTCTCCAGGCAGCTGTGATTTCAAATGAGTTTCCTCCAGGGCTGTCTGGGACAATGTTTCTCCTTTAATTATTTTGGATTACTGCAAGGGAAACTCTGACCTTTGGCAGTTTTTGTTTAAGCCAGTGGGAGCTGAGGGTTATGTAGAGACACCACCTTGCTAGGTGCTCTCATAAGGGAGAGGATGTTCCCTTCTTTCCCTTCTTAGACACTGTGCTCAGTAGCACAACCTGCACTGAGGTGAGGATGGTGCCACTGCACTTCCTCAGCTGCTTTCCAGCCTGACTCAGCTGGGGGGAGCTTCCCCAAATGCAGGGGCAAAATCCTGAACCATGGAACTGCCTTTCAGCCTGACTGCACCTGGAGAGAGAGAGAGAGTGTATAGATCTGACTTTGTCAGATGCAATGTCTTGTCTTCTGGTTTTCCATAGCATTTTTTGCTTTTCAGTAAGATCTCTTCTCAGGCCAGGAAACTTTATGAAAAGCAGAGAGAATTATGAATGTCACTGCCTTTTATATTTATTTGAGTCATATAATGAGAAGATTGGACACATCTAATGCTCAAGGGCATTTATTATGTTCTAATCTTAGGCCCCTGGATGATTCATAATATAGGTCTTATGATGTACCTCTGGTTTTTCTCCAAATTCCTATCTGTGTCAATAAATCAGATGTGAATCCACACCAGTATTGGGTGATTTGCATGAGATATGTTGGTTGGGCAGCTGTAGGAAAGCTGTGTTTATAGAAGTTCTTAGGCCAGGCTGATTCTCTTTCTGGGTAAATTTAAAAAAACGGCAAGGCAATGCTTCTAGTTATTTTGCCTGAAATTCTTGTTTTCTGAGCTTAGAATCAGGCTATTTGATTATAATACCAAATGCCCCCTCCCCTTTTTTTCCCCCTCCATTGGACTTAGCAGGAGAATTTAATACTTTCCAAAGGAAAAATAGTAGTAATTTGAAAAGCAGCTCTTGTGAAGTTCATGTTCAGTTCATTTGTGGTACTCTTGCTCCTCACAGGATGTTTCATGATGACGAGTTGGAGGAGTCAGAGAAGTTCTATGTTGGTCAGCCTCGAGTCTTGCTCCTTATTTATGCCCTGTACAATACACTGGTGGCCCGGTCAGAAATGGTGTGCTATTTTGTGATCATCCTTAACCACATGATCTCTGCCTCCATGATAACCCTGGTGCTTCCCATCCTTATATTCCTGTGGGCCATGCTGTCTGTTCCTCGGCCAAGCAAACGCTTCTGGATGACAGCCATTGTCTACACTGAGGTATGCTGCTGGCTTTGCAAGCCCATGTCTAACACAGAAAACTGAAGTTGTAAGCTCTGCATGGTCTCTTTCCTGGTTTTGAGCTCTAGGATCAAGGGTGGGCCTTCAGCCCTTCACAGTAAAAGAAATATTTTCTAAAGCCCTCAGCAACTTTTGTGGTATGGAATGATCTTGTTTGTTATTTCCTTCATTGCAATGAGCAATATCCTTCCTGGCATGTAAAGCAGTTCTCACAAGAACAGACCATTTGCAAACTGTTGCTATGTAATTGTTAATCAGGAGACAGAATTCACTGCTTGTGGTATCTCAAGTACCACTGAGTACTCTGTTGGTAATTGTTGATTGACTTTATTACTGAAGAGTGTTATTCCTCTGTAGTAATGAATATGCTTGTTTATGTTCTCATAAAACTGACAAAGTAGTCATATTTTATCCCTCTTATTGTCATGAGGCTATTATATCTGACATGCTTATAAAACACTCCAAGTGTGTTGTGTTTCCGAACAGGTGGCCATTGTCATAAAGTATTTCTTCCAGTTTGGCTTCTTTCCTTGGAATAAACATGTGGATTACACAAAAGATAAACCTTACCATCCACCCAATATTATTGGCATTGAGAAGAAAGAGGGCTATGTGCACTACGATCTTGTTCAGCTTCTTGCCTTATTCTTCCACAGATCCATTTTAAAGGTAATCTGGGTTCAGGTAGTTTCTTATTTTATCTTAATTTTTAGTTTCTATTTTGTAAGTCATTCATGTGATACAAGGAAGTCATTCATTTGGATATCAGAAAAAATTTCTTCCATGAAAGGGTTATTGAGCATTTGAAGTGGCTGCCCAGGGAAGTGGTTGAGTCACTATCTCTGGAAATGTTTAAAAGACATTTGGATGTGGCACTGAGGGATGTGATTTAGTGGTGGACTTGGCCGTGCTGGGTTAACTGTTGAACTGATGATCTTGAAGAACTTCTGCAACCTAAGTGATTCTATGATATTCCGACACATTGAATTTGTCTTCTCCCTTGAGAACACGTGACTGAGCTGAGCAATGCCTGTGATAAATACTGTGACAGAAATACAGGCTTGATGTGTTCTCTTCTTGTTTTTCCACTAGTGCCATGGACTGTGGGATGAAGATGAGAAAGGAGACAGCTCCAGTAATAAAGACGATACTGATGATGAACTCTCTCTGACAGGAGGCAGGAGAGACTCTTCTGCCTCTTTGAAATCTGTCAATCTTGCCGCATCAGTGGAGTCCATCCATGTCCACTTCCCTGAACAGCAGGCTGCCATCAGGAGGAAGAGTTCTAGCAGCATATCCCAGCTTTCTCACAGGTCCAGCTTCTCCTCACACAGATCTAAGAGAGGTAAATGTCATGGCATTTCTGGGATTTGAAGGACAAATGTTCATTTCCCATGGGATCATTCTACTGAAACCTTGGGCTGTTTGCTGTGGAGCTCCCAAGGGCTACTGAATGCTGCTGCTTCTCAGTGATGAAATAGGATGTGAACCAATGTATCTTCATGTTTGAACACGTTCCAAGCCTTCCTAAAGTTCAAATGGAGAGCCATACTTTGTGATTCATTATGTTTTTAAAATGACATTATCCAAACCTGGGAAAGGAATGCTCAGTGTGGCCCAGATCCAGAAATTCTGGTCCAGCATAATCTCCAGCTAGAGGGAATGCAAAGCATATGTATTTTTCATATCTACATTTGTAGACACTTGAACTGAGAAAATATTTTTATTAGGTATATTGAAACAGATTACATGTCCCATCTTGTAAAAAGGGCATGGGTACTCTAGCCTAAAGGTATATAAAACCAGTTGAGGTGACTGAGTCAGATCAATCAAATACTTGCTTTTATCACTAGTCTTCTTTTTTTTCAGCTATTAATCAAGTTTTGATCTGCCAGTGATTAAACCTTCACTGGATGCTCTCAAGACTTTTTTATCATATTGGGGGGAAAAAAGCAGAAGAATTCATTTCAAAGCTTCTTTCAAATGTGGGAGTCATATGAGATGCAAGTGTCTCAAGGTTTATTAGTTTCTAGCTTTGGTATTTAAACTCTTCTTTTGAATTGACTTCTCTTTCCCTCCCTTTTTCCCAGGAAGTACCAGTACACGGAACAGCAGTCAGAAGGGAAGCAGTGTGTTAAGCATCAAGCAAAAATCTAAAAAAGAGCTTCTCATGGAAAAGTTTAGAGAACAAATGATCAAAGCCAAGGCTTTTACAATTAAAAAGTGAGCAATGTGAGGAGTTGTGTGGGTTTTGGGGGAGGTTCCTAACAGTAAAACAGTAAGCCAGCATTTTAAAGGGAGCAGGCTACTAATGATGTCAATTCAAGTGTTTGTTGTACGCAGATGTCCCACCAGCAGAACGTCAGAATAATCAGCAGTTGTTCAAATAGCATCTGACTGATAAAAAAGCTAAATATCCCATGTGAACTTGATGGGCTATGTATATTTCTACTAAACAAATCCTAATACAGTGATTTGGAAGCTATCCGAACAAAGGACTGGTGTCTCTGTAGTCCAGTGAAGGCTGCCAGAGTAGATCTTAGATATCTTTAAAACTATTAATCGTACCACACTCAGCCTTTACTCTCTTCAGTGCAAGTTATGTGATATTAAATCACATTGTGGTCTATGTTGTTTTAGGACTCTCCAGGTGTACGTGCCCATCAGACAGTTTTTCTACAATCTTATTCATCCAGACTACAGTGCAGTGACTGATGTGTATGTGCTGATGTTCCTCGCAGATACGGTGGACTTCATCATCATTGTGTTTGGATTTTGGGCTTTTGGGGTATGTCACAGAGGCATCTATCTGTAAATCCTCAGCAGGATTTACACATTGTAGATGCTAAATATCATGCGAGTGTCCTTCTTCCTTGACTACCCTTATATTTTGCTTTTCAGAAACACTCTGCTGCAGCAGATATCACCTCTTCACTGTCAGAGGACCAGGTCCCAGAGGCATTTTTGGTGATGGTGCTCATTCAGTTTGGTACCATGGTGGTAGATCGAGCACTGTACCTCAAAAAGACTGTCATGGGAAAAGTCATCTTCCAGGTCATCCTTGTTTTTGGAATACATTTCTGGATGTTCTTTATCTTGCCTGGAGTGACAGAAAGGTATAACCCTTCTAAACAAACAATATGGGTTGAATACTGATGCTGTACCAAGTTGTTTGTATTTAAATTGGAGATGTTTATAGCTAGGCTTTAGAATCAGGAACAAGTTTCTTCCTCGTCTCATTTCTAAGCAGAAAGCTGGAATGCATTTCCACAGCAGTAACTGCAGCCAATATAAGTTTGAGGAAGAATTAGTTATATATGTACAGAAATATTCTCAATTTAGGCCAAAATGCAAGCAGGTGAAAGAGAAATTGCCTGTAATTGAGTGATTAGAGCCTTCAGCTGAGACAATGTTGGGCTCTGATCCAATTCCCTGCTCCCAAGGCTGCTGCATGCTGCTTTAGAAGAGCGAGTAGAAAATGTCTCCCTCAGAGTAACTTATAACTTAGCACTTTCCTGAAATGTGTGAACTGTGGATTTAAATCTCCTTAAACTGAGGAATGTCTAAAATATGTGTCTGTTCTGAAGAGCAAATTTCTCCTCCCATGCTCCTGCCACTGGGAGGGGAGTTAGCCAAACACTACGGAGGGAACCTTAACACCTCTGCACTGGAGACTGCAGTGGTCAGTGCCCTGAGCCATGAAATGAGACAATTTAGGTTTGGGAGTGAGCCTGACCAGGCATGTGACACAAAATTTCATGCAGCAGCTGACCACCTCCACATCACTCCCCTCTTCCTACTTTAAGTTGCGTTGAAGTATTTCCCTCACTCCATTGACTGTCCATGGAAATTGAGTGTGTCACCTGGGCACCTTACGCTTCATTAAAAGTCAAGTTATTTTACAGGGAAAAATGAAATAGGTTTATAGTGTAAAGAAAGACTGAAAAGTCTCACTTTCTCTCAAAAATAAATGTTTTATTTTTCCTCAGTGCAGTAGAAATTATGCCCAAATTTGGGGGGGGGGGAAAAAAGCATTTTTCAAATGGATCTCTTATCTACAGCACATTAAGAGTTCTTACAAAAAAAAGATAATTTTGACTTTGTGCTTTTGGAAAATCTATATCAAGTTGTTAATCTCAAATCTGCATCTGAAACTTCCTATATTCCTTCTAAGTCAGACTGAGTCTTAGAAACTCCTGAAATTTTTTTAAGGAAAATAATTCTGCAGGATTTAATTGAAAATATTGGATTATGGCTGGCTGACAAATCCTGTCCATCATGAGGTATCTGCTGCAGATCCACTGCTATTGAATAGCAACCAGAAATGGCACATGTGAGGAGAGGCTGAGTATTAGTTCAGTCCGGAGAAGAGAAAGTGAAGAGCTGTCTCCAGTTGTCTGTTAATAGGGCATTGAGAAGAAGCTAAGCTGTTTTCAGACAGGACAAGAGGGTGTAAGTTGGAAAAATGGGAAATTCCAGTTAGATATCATGAAAACTCTTAACTGTTGTTGAACACTGGAGTAGGTTCCTCAGACAGGATGTGGGATCTCCTTCCTCAGAGATATACAAAACTCAGGTTTCTGAACTATCTGTTGGAATAAGTTAAGCAGGAAAGGGTGAAAAATATTTTCACAGGTCACTCCATCTTAAATGCGTGTATGAGGTGCTGCCATGAACACAAATAGCCACTAAAGCTGCCTTGATTGAGCCCCTACCCAGGGCTCACAGAGGGTTGTGCCATCATGGGCGCCGAGGCAGACTGGTCTGTGTTGGGCAGCAGGAGACCTCCAGCATCCAGAGGGAGAGAGCACTGCCCAAAGCCCTCACTTTTTGGGGAGCCTATTCCCAGTCTCTCCCCTGTGACACTGAGGTGGCAGTGGATGCTGGTTTTAGATTTTCTCTTTCAGTGTCTTTCCAATACTGTTTTAACCCTGCCATGGGCTTAGAGACCAAGGGTTTTTCACAGGACCTCAGGAAGGGGAACCTGCCAGGAGCAAAGAACATTTCAAGCTAATTTGGTCACACACAGATACAAAGCTCATCAGTTTCCTTTGTCTGTCTTTTCCTTTACAGGAAATTTAGCCAGAACACAGTTGCCCAGCTCTGGTATTTTGTGAAATGTGTTTATTTTGGCTTATCAGCTTATCAGATACGCTGCGGATATCCAACTCGTGTTCTTGGCAACTTCCTCACAAAAAGTTACAACTATGTCAACCTGTTCTTATTTCAAGGGTAAGCAAAGACTTACTGCCTTTCTTCTTTCCTTTGTGTAATAAGGATCTGCTATTAGTGAAATGCTGGTGTTGTTCATGACTTTTCTCCACAGGCTGCTGGAAATAAGACAGTAAATTTGGCACAGCACACTCTGTACATGCCATAGGTCCCCTGTAGTCCACAAGAAAAAGAAAAATCTACCTCTGGAAGGCACACTTCATAAAATTCCATCTCCCAGTCTGAAACCAGAAGCCTGATACACCAGTCAGCCATTCAGCCCCCTAAGAAATAGACATTTTTAGCACTTCTAAGAAATCACCTTTGTGAACAGAAATAGAGGCTACGCATTGTGCTAGAAAACAGGTAATGTTATTAGTTCTACAGTCCTAAAAAGTAGTAAGGTGTCCAATCCCAAGGAGCCCTTTGGAGCAGGTCTACAGGTTCTACCTCAGCAGCTGAAAAGAATAGAGTGAAAGAAAAGACACCTGAGAAATAAGAACTAAAAAATAGGCACAAAAAGAAATGTTTGCTTTGAGAAGAGTTTCACATTTGAAACTCTCAGGAGTTCAGAGTGCTAGTGCAAGGAACAGGCACAACAACACCTCAGACTGAAAGGTGGTTTTACAGAGGCAGACCACCCCCTCCACTTACACTGTTACAGTGGTCTTGTGATTAAGCCAGTTTGAAGCATATATGTATTTCACAGAAAAAACAGAATAATTTCAGCCTTTTCACAGTATTTGCAGTATGGGCTTCTTGCATTCCAAGGAAAAGTTACAGAAGAAAGCTTTCCTCACATGAAATACTCTTTGAGATGTGGCTGATCAGGAAAGTATGGGACTGGGAAAGGGAATGATGCATTTTGAACAGCTGCTCTATGTCTGTTGATTTCCGCCTTCTGCTGCTGCTTAATCCTGAGTCACAAAGCCCAGATCCATATGCAGCTGAGGGCTGCCCACCTACTGCAAATATGCCATGCAACACATGGTGTAAGGAGGTATAAAAATAATTCCCACCATGGAAAATATGTCCTTCACTCTCAGCTCAGAGGAATTTAGAGATATAGGAAAGTCTTGTACTATTCCATCAGTGGCTCAATCACAATTACTGGGCATAATGATGTAAAAGCATGTTTATAGCCTGGCAAAGAGATCTAGAGTAACATGAGCTATGGCAATTTCAGGATGTGATTGTATTTGTGTTTACAAAATCCCCCATTAAGCTCTTTTCATGTTGTCTTAATTCTCCCTCTTGTCATATATACACTTGCTGTGCTTGCTGGATGTGATGCCTCTAATTCTGACAAGTCATCTGCTGCGGTCTCCCTTCAGGTTCCGCCTAGTTCCATTTTTGACTGAGCTGAGAGCAGTAATGGACTGGGTTTGGACTGATACCACCCTCAGTCTTTCCAGCTGGATCTGTGTTGAAGATATCTATGCTCATATATTCATCCTGAAGTGTTGGCGAGAGTCAGAAAAAGTAAGGAAACCCCATATAAGTGATTCAGGCCTTCTCTACCCATGCAGAAGGGAAGACAAATAATCATAAGTCCCTGAATAATTGAGAAATCCACCATAAAGAGTTTGTTGGAAGATGTGCCTGGAACTTTTGTTCAGAAACATTCAGTCCGTTGGGTACTTTACCTTAGTTGGCAGCCACTGCCAGTGAAACTTCAAGTGGCTTCTCTTTTGTGCCCAGCTGATTTTTCCACCATTAACGTGAGCTCCACAAGCATGTGCCTGCTGCCTTAATTGCATGCCTGGGTTTCAAGGCTGGGGTTGGAAGTCCTGGTATTCACAAAGTCTCATACGCAACTAAAAGAGTAACCTGGAGCAGCAGGGAAGCTGCAGCGGAGGACAATCATCAGTAGAAGAGCTCATGCCCCACAGTGTAGGTCCCAGGGACACCGGGTTCATGTAACTGCAGAGGGAACTCAGCTGGCTCCTTTGTCTCAGGAGAGTCCCTGCACATCCAGAACTGAACTGCAGGCCAGATAAACCCAACATTTGTCTCACTGAAATATCAGTCTCTTTAAATCATTTAAGCTTCAGTTCAAATTAAACTTCCAAATTCTGGATTCTTTATAACTGCTATAAAGATTGCAACCATATGCTTGCTTATTTTGCCAATTTGAAAAAGAAATTAAACATTATTTTAAGAGTGACCAAACCAGTCAGAAATTCTACATCTGCATTGAAATGGATTTATTTTTAAGTGTTACTGACGTATTTCTACTTTTATTATAATCCTGTCTCTTAATGGCAATTACTTTCCAAGTATGTCACTTAGATTAACTCAGAGATGAAGTGCACTCAAATCTTGCATACAGGCTTTTTCTCTGTGATTCCCACTTCTGCCATGAATGGAAGGAGTTCTGAAGAACTTCAGGAGTTGGGGAAGTAATAACCCAGTTCTACTCTGACTCTCCATCTCACTACATTTTTTTTACGCTACAACTCATCTTATGTGGAGCAGAGATCTGACATGGGAAGATTTCCATGTCTAAGCTGGCATGTGTGTGCTAATGCCACACAGCAAAATAACTCTGTCATGACTTTATGAATGTCGTTCAAGGTACTTTGCTTCTCTCTCTCTCACTGAGTGGTATGCCTAAGTACTTGGACAGCTAGAGTCTCTCTGAGACCCTATAACATCATTGAAGGTGCCTGAACTAATCTCCTGCAGACAAATAATATACCCCTGCTGGTTTTGATATGATATTTTAATGAAAACAATATTCTGTAGCATGAGACAAATTACTTGATACACTGCTTTTGAAAAGTAAATAATTGGTTTTAAATATAGCATTGTATTACAAATTTAATATTCTCATAGGGCTTTATGGATTCGTGTTGCAAAGCAAGAACAATTTCCTGAGAGCCAGATTCCTGGTGTGTTTGAGGTGCAGTGCAGTACAGTGCATCTTTATTTTGCACATGTGTTATGCAATGCATGGAGGACAGGCTACTAAACACCATGGAGTTAAATCCTGTAAGAGAGTTACACCAAAATAAATTACAGTGAAAGTAAGACATTTTACAGGATGGTGAAAGTATTAAGAGTATTCAGTCATGAGGTAAATAACAGAGGATATTACGGGCAGAACAGACATGCCATGTGATCTGCTTTGAAGGGAGAAGAAAAGCAGTCACTTTTGTCCTCAGAAGCTAAGAAAGAGAAGGATGTTACATCAGCAGTATCAAGATTTTAGGAACAGCAACAAAATTTTAAACAGTAGTTAATTCCAGTTGGTGTAGAATTCACTAGAAACAGATTGGATCAAGCGTGTGAACTCTTAGAAATACTGTAAGTGAGGTGTGAAATGAATGTGGAGGTAGTGCAATATCAGATATTTTACTGATTGTGTATGTCAATTGCTGGCAAACAATTTTCCTGCTCCCCCTATGCCCCACAATATACAGTTTTCAGCATTTCAAGATCTATGAGAGGAAGTCTGCCTTTAAGAGTTTAGATATAAAACTTTTTGGAAGTGCAAATCCAAGAAAGTGGGTCCCTCACAATAGCAGTTTCTGGAACAAATTGTTGTATCAATGTTTCTGCTATTATTTTATATCTCGTTTTGTGAGTTCATGCTTGCACTTAGACAAAAAAAAATCAAATTATCCTACCTAATTTCTTCATTCTTTATGGTTGTGAAGAATCAAAATCACAGAGGCTTACAATATTTTTCACACTGGACATGAAACTGATTTGGGTTAATTTGTCACTTTTTTCTGTTGTCATCAGAAATTCGGTGTCTGTGTAGGTTTGGCTAAAAAAAATCTCAAAATAGCTGGCCTGAAATAAAGTAGCAAATTACAAGAGATGGCTTAAGATGGTTCTATATTCACCATCAAATCATATGAAGCATACCTCTGATAGAAGAGACATTACCATATTGCTATTTGCTTTTGCAGAGATATCCCCAGCCAAGAGGCCAGAAGAAAAAGAAAGTTGTGAAGTATGGAATGGGTGGCATGATTATCGTCTTGCTGATTTGTATTGTCTGGTTCCCACTGCTCTTCATGTCTTTAATCAAATCTGTTGCAGGCATCACCAACAAGCCTCTAGATGTATCAATCACAATAACTCTAGGCGGTTATCAGGTAAAAAAGAAGAAACACTTAAAAGCAAACTCTTGCTTTTTACACCATATTTCCTTGTGCTATTTCTTCTTCCTTTCATTGAATTGAACTCTCCTGCTTTATGTAAGGTACCTGGCAAGCTTCCATAAATTACCCCTTTTGGATTTAAAAACACGTTAATCACTGATGTAAAATATTATCTTTATTTTCAAGTTAAAACCAGAATCTACTGGCAGTGGAAATCGACTAAATTATCCTACAGGTCGACATGGTAGATATAAGATAATTGTAGGTAGCTTGCATCTCAGTGGAATGAGATTATAAACTTGTCTTGTTGAATTGAGTGCCATTGCTGTCTTGTACTGTGATGCACAGGATGCTGTACTGTGTACATTGCAGCCAGTGTGAAGTTAATGTGATAAGCATGTGTTCTTTTGTTTCCCAGCCTATTTTTACCATGAGTGCTCAGCAGAATCAGCTCAAAAGTTTGGATCCGAATGAGTTCAATGACTTTCTGAGAAGCTATAGGGGTGACACTGTAAGTGAAATGTAGAATACCTCTTTACTTAAAAATGCGTGCATGTTTCCATGGAGGGTTTTTGTGAGTTTTGTTTGTGTATTTGTAAGTGGTCAACAGTGCTGTCATCAATTGGAAGATATTTCTATAAAGAGGATTTGTTTGAATAAAGGTTCAGACACGTCATTTGTCAGGACGGGGCTGGGTTATGGTGAGACAAGCCACCATTAATGTAGACATCTTTGCACAAAATCCTGGAAGGCAGAAACCCTAGACCCTCCCCTCTAAATGTCACAAATCTTCAGGAGATGTGATGCTGTTTGTGTACTTCCAAAAAAACAAGCTGTGGGGACACAACAGTGTCTTATGCACTTTCAAGCCCCATGCTCCTTCCTAGAGCACACACATCATTCACCTCCCAGTGACGAGTGGTGGTCCTGTCAAAAGAAAGCATGCATAGCCTAGAAATGTTTTGACACTAAAATGTCAAAACATAAGCATTTAAGCATAGTCTCAGTGTTTCATGGAGCAACATGCCCAGTTTTCACAAGTTTCTACAGGAAAAAGACTAGTAATTAGTAGGTGCTGTTGCATTGCTAACATAACTGGCATTTTATCAGACGTAACTTTAAAAGAAGTGCTTGCTACTAGTCCATTCAAGAATTTTATATTAGAATTTTACATTAGATCCTACCAAATAGCCCATGTATAATAGCACTATTATTGTAACCTAGATCAATTTGGAAGTTGCAAGGTTCAAGTTGCTTTATCCTTTGCAGACACTCTTCTGTGCAGAAAGATACTTAACAAAAGACAGTAAAATTTTAATTCAAGTTTAAATAGACTCTACAGAGTTCACGTCATGAAATTTCAGACTCACTTTGGCCAACTAGGCCATCAAACAATGAGGCCATTTTTGTTTTGCCTTTTTAGCTTGGCTATACTTTCTTGATTCCCCATCCTATCTCAAGTGCCAGTTGGTACCTGAGAAAAACAATCAAGGCACACCCTTGCACCTACAATTAATCAAACATTTACAAATCTGTCTGACTGGGAAATGTGGCTCTGTGTCTTGTGAATATCACTGCACTGAAATTTTCTTTTCCTCTTCTGTCCCTACAGGCTGCTTTGCAGTTTCTAGAGGGCTATGCAAGAGAAGATATAACTCGAGCAGAACTAGAGGGAAATTCAAACTCTTTATGGACCATCAGCCCTCCCAGTAGAATGAAAATGATACAGGGACTTCGAGACTTTGATGCTGATTTCACTGTAGTTCTTTCATGGACCATTCAGAGGTAATCAAAACTGTTATGAGGTGGATGGATCATTTGCCAAGCATTCGCTCAGTAAAACAGTTCCATGCTGCATTTTTAGTTTAGTTTTTCAGCAAATTCTGTTGTATGGCAGAGCAAAAAACTGAGAGCAGGAGGGAGAGAGACAGAGAGAAGTCACTTTTGTTACCCATAAAAACATTTGTTGCCTGTAGTTCTCAGAAAATAAAGAAGTGGAGCCACAACCAAGTAGATTATTTAAAATGTCAAGGTGGAGTTTTCAATGGGGCTTGACAGGAAGGAAGAAAAAGTGAGAAAATTTTAGCCAGTTTTAGATGGAGATGTTCAAATGAACTGCCCTCAACAACAACCTTGTTAGCATTCATGGAAAATGAATACTTAGACCTAGTTAAGGCAGAAGACCTATGAGGAAATACAAACAAGTCCTTGGTCCTCTTATTAAGGGAGTCTGGAACTGACACAGACTATTTTTATGTGTAAATACCATAACAATGGCACAGATCCATTTTGTTGAGGCCTTTGTCTGTTCACTTGAGACTTCTTTGGCCCCAGTGAACTAACTTTATAATGGAGTTTTTGAAAGAAACAGCCTAGAATATAAAGTTGTTGCACACAGGCTAGAGCACAAGAAGTCATCAAGGTCATTTGCTGGCTACTGTCTGCCAGCTGGGATTCCTGTAGATTGCTGGATTAAACTGGAGTTAAGTCATCACTCCATGGAAATTAAGTTCCTTTGCAGCCTCAGTATTTACATGTTTTGTTTGAAGTAGAAGCGGGATTGTTATAATGAAAGACTGTGCACAAGAAGCAGGTCAGCTGAATCACTGTGGGAGCTCTAAACATGCTAGGTCCATTCTTCCACAGTCAGAAATAGGTTTGTAAATGAATCTGCACCCTTAATTCAACTTTATTTGACAGCCCCTCCCCCTTATTTTCCTGGAAGCATAGACTGTTAGCTAGTGAATTACATCACTCCATCATTTCTGAGCCTTATATTAATTTTTAGTACTGCTACTCATACATTAATGGAAAGAGACCTTTTTCACCCTCAAATTTTATCTTGTGGATTACACTGTGACCATGAATGACTGAAAGTGTTACAGGCTTACCACAGTGACCTCCTACTTAACTGCTGCCTTTCCTCTGGGCCAGGAGGCCACAAGCAGCAGTGAGGTGGGCCTGTTGTGTCACTGAGGCTGCATACACATTTTCTGCCTTTGCCCATCATCTGCCAGGGCTGTTTCTCTGCAGGCCCCAGCAGCCCAGGAGCTGCCTCACTGAGCTGCTGCATGGGCATAGCCTAAGGCATTGTGCAAAAGCTGATCTTGCCCCAGTCGTGTTCTACAGCTGGAGTGAAGCCTGGGGGCGAGGCAAGGAGGTCCTGTCAGTCTGTCAGACACATCTTTCTCCAGGGCTGAGGTGGGAAGCTGTAGCTGACTGCAACATCCTTAGTTGTCCTGGCACTGTGTGATCCCATTGCCTACAGTCAGCAAAATTACATTAATCTGTCATCCTTGTCCTGTAATACATGCAAAGGCATAGTCAGAAAAACACACCCTGCTACATATCCTCTGTGAAAAACACCACCCCCTCTCAGGTACAGGTAGCATGATGCTATATCACAGACCAGGATAGGCAGGGTCAGTGCAGCTATACTAGGTAGACAACCAGCTCTTGCTCTCTTCAAACAAGTGCTTTGGTTATACTCTCATTGTAGGCTGTCAATGTGTTTTCCCTTTTACTTCCAACAGAAATCTCTCTCTTGGTGCCAAAGCTGAAATAGCATCAGATAAACTTACCTTTGCACTAAAAAACCATACCAGAAAAGCTATTGCTAGCATGATGGCTGAACATCAACCAGAAAAGGTGTAAGTTATTTTCTTTTTCTATTTATATGCAAACTTTCCCCTCTGAAGCCTGATTTTCTTAGGTGGTCAAGCTCGTGCAAATATTTCATTTGTCTGCCCATCTATCCCCCTCTAATAACAGATGCCAACAGCATTGAAGCCAAGTAATAGTAATATTAAAGGTAAAAACTTGTTTCCTATTATAAATGTAGGCTGAGAGGACCATGAACACTGGATCATCAACAACAAGCATGGTGAAGCTATAAGTAACTTTGATTTGTTGGATAAGCACAGGTTCAACTCACCTTGGAGTAACATTCATTCAACTTGATCTGCGGATGTTGTATTGTGGATTTTTTTGTTCCAAATAACCATCCAGACTGTATTTCACATTGTTACTCTTGAAATAGTACAAGGTTGGCAAGGAAGTGTTAAATCACTGTGGTCAAAGGGTAACATCTGCAGTCGTTTCTGACATCAGATCTTTTCCTGTGATGGAAATTCACAAGGCATGCTCTTCATTTGAATATCAAACACTATTCTACGGACACAGCCTTATAGCATTAACAGCAGTGGTGCCTCCTTTCAGATTTGAAAAGAGTCTGGCTCTTCCACCTTCTCACTGGGGATTACTTTACAGCAGCAGTTTCTAAGTACTGCTAAACCAACACATCATCCCTGAGGGCCACTTGATCTGATTTGCAGCCACAGGAGTTGAAAAGTTTAATCTGAGACCAACTGGGATTGTGAAAACTCTGAGAAGTTCTTATCTATTAGTAGGTAGAAATTAGATTTGCCTTTTCTGTGCACAGCTGTTTTTCTGCACCCACACACATGAGAACATCCAAACAGACTGCTATTGCACATGTGATCACTGCACCTAAAAAATACTTGATGCCTCTCTTCTACTGCGTGAAGACACAGCAATATTTCCTAAGGTGATGTAGGGCCACAGAGGGTAGGTTCTTCTCATTTGTGGGAAGAAGTAATTCATTCATAATTCTCTCTTTGCAGGAGGCAAGCAGTAACATAGAATATATAGCTGTGTTTGCCTGTCTTGCAGTAATTTTATAGATTTAAGGTTTTTTTAATTGGTCATAAAGGAAAAATGGTTGTGACAGCTATTAGCCATTCAGATACTTCAGCAAGGAGCTTTCTGCCACTACCTCTGCTGGGACAATTCAGCTGCCTAGCTGTAACCTTTTCTTGGACCTGCTGGAGTGATCAGAAGGGACTTTCAGTTGGCCACCCGTGTTCTTCCTCAGCCTGGTGCATGCACTGTAGCCAAGGGTCACAGGACTTCTCTGAGAGCTCCTGTCCCCTGGAATTTTTCAGTCATTTGAGGAAAATTTTAGGACAGTGTCTCTGCTTTTAATGAAATGTGTCTCCCTCTAGATACTAGTAATTTATTCCCACTTAAGATTATTTGATTTTGAGTCCAGTGGAAGAACTTTTACAAACATCTTTCTTTCTAAGTTTGAAATCCTCCCAAAACCTGAAAATATTTTCCAATGAAAAATTCTGGCAAATATTCTCACTCTTTTCAGGTGTTCAGGTGTGAAACACCTTGCAATTCTGAAGTAATAGCTGTGCTTACCACGTATTTTTCTAGCTTGTTTACTACTGGTGATGTGCTGCCTTTATTTATGACTCTATAGCTGAATAAAAAAGCAGCTTTTTTTAAAAGGGCAAAAAAATATGAAGTCTACATTCCTTACAAACACACATGCCCCAGGTATGTGGAATTCTTGGTGTGTGAGTGGTGACATTATGGATGGAACTCTCTGCTGAAGTTCTGACAAAACATACCTGAAAAATCCAGCTAATTTTCAGATGGGATATCTGAACACTACAAAATCATAACTTAAGCCAAGAATTACCGTGAAATGTGTATAGCACTGTTAGGTATTTCTAAATTATTTTAGAGGTAAAAAATATGAAATATTTGATTTCTCTTTTTTTTCCCAGAACGTTAGAGGAAGTGTACCCGTACTACATCAAGGCTCCTAGTGATTCTCTGGCAAAACCCATAAAGCAGCTGTTGAAAGGTATGTCTCTAGACCACGGGAAACAGAGTATGGTTTAAAGGAGTGCAAGGCATCACTCACATTTGTACACTCACAGCTGTTATGGGGCACCTCAGTCCGAAATGCACTTAAAATGGTTTCTACTTGGTGTCTGCAAGCTTGAGGAGAGTTAAGGTAATACAGTATGAGGCAGAAAATGCATCTGCATGTATTTTAGCTTTGGATTCAATAGTAAGGACTCTAAGGATGAAGTCTGTCTCTTTTCCTTCAAGTCTGCTTTAGGAACTGTTTTCTTTTGTTTTATCTGTAAGTGATCTCAAGTTTTACCTCTCTACATCTCCCCGCTACCTTACTGTGAACAGTCAGT